>CATIWK010401232.1:0-11525 GCA_949634005.1 Mallotus japonicus
TTAAAATGCTAAGTATTATTTAACATAATTTAATCGAACTAAATTTTCACTAAATAAAATAATTAAATTAATAATACATTATTAATACTGCAAATCCTATATTTCAATTTAATAAATTCAAATAGAAATTTAGGGTATTACAGGGAAGTTGAAAGATTCACACCCCTTAATGCCACTAAAGCGAAAGTCCTCACGTGGATAAGAGAAAATGGAGTGGGCATAACTCCAGCCAGAAGATTAACTCCACCAAGAAAATGAGTGATAATAGACAAGAAAAAATATTATCAATACCATCGAGATCATGGGCACGATATTGACAACTGTCGAGAACTGGCACGAGCAATTGAGCAGTTAGTCAAAAATGGGAAACTCGGAAACTTTACAAGACACCGGGATTCGAGTGATCAGACAACAGATTCTCCCATGGCAAAGAAAGCTGGAAATGAGGTAGTCGGAGTTATCAACATGATCATCGGTGGAGAGACACCAACGGACAAGAAATTAAAAAGGCCTTGGAAAGATGAATACCGAGTGTCGGGAAAGCCCGTTATTACTTTCGGGTTTGATGATGGGAAACATGTTCAGCATCCTCATAATGACGCTTTGGTCATAAGCGCATATATCTGAAATTATTTGGTGAAGAGACTTCTAGTAGATGATGGAAGTGCTGTCAATGCACTATCATGGAATACGTATAAGGCTATGGGAGGATCAATTACTGATTTAAAAACAATTAAGAATCCCATCACAAGCTTTTATGGAGGACAAACCCAACCAATGGGACTCACAGAACTCGAAATCGAATTTGGAAATCGAGAGTCAGGAGACACTAAATCAGTCCGATCTCTATTCAACATAGTGGATCTGCCACTCACTTACAATGGGATCATTGGAAGGCCGATTCTGTATGACATTGATGCTGCCACGAGCATTAAAAGGCTAACTAGAAAAATTCCTTTGGAAGACCGAGTTATCACTATACTCGGAGATCAATCGATGGCTAAACAGTGTTACCAAATAGCAATGAAACCACCAGTAGAAGCATTCCCTTTGGAGGCTTTAGAGACAGAAAAGCAAGGAGTTAATCCAGAGCCGGTAGATCAAGTACACAATCTACAGATAGCTGAAGGAAAAATAGTCAAAATTGGAGGAGAACTGGATGAAACTATCAGCAGAGAAATCAGTGAGGTCTTGAATAAGCACTCAGATAGCTTCGCTTCAAAAGCATTCGAGATCATCGGGGTAGATCCCCGGATCGCATTTCATAGTCTGAGCATTAACCCAGGAGTGAAACTGGTAGTCCCGAAGAAGCAGAAATTCACATATGAGAGACAAAAAGAGATCACTGAGGAAATAAAGAAGTTGTTAGATGTCGGGTTTATAAGAGAAGTCACACATCTGGAATGGGTAGCTAATGTTGTCTTGGTCAAAAAGGCTAACGGAAAGCATAGAATGTGCGTTGATTATACAGACTTAAGCAAAGCATGCCCCAAAGATAGCTACCCCTTACCAACAATTGATCAGCTGGTAGATTCAACGGCTTACCATAGCTTGTATAGTTTCGTAGATACAGCTCAAGGATATCATCAGATCCCCATGAAAGAAGAAGATCAAGAGAAAACGTCCTTCATTACGCACGAGGGCCTTTATTGTTACAAAGTCATGCCTTTTGGCCTAAAAAATGCAGGGGCAACATACCAACGGCTGATGAATCATGTTTTTAAGGATCAGATTGGGAAAAATGTGGAAGTATACGTGGATGACATCATAGTGAAAATTCAACAAGCAGCACAGCATGCTGAAGATCTTGAGCAAATTCTCAAACTTTTAGATCAATATCGGATTAAGCTCAATCTAGAAAAGTGTGACTTTGGAGTCAAAGCTGGAAAATTTCTGGGATTCATAATCTCGCACAGAGGAATAGAGGTAAACCCAAAAAAGATGGAAGCCATTCTCAACATGAAAGCTCCTAAGACGTTGAACTAACTCCAGAAGCTTAATGGTAGGATCACAGCTCTCGGAAGATTCATTTCATGTTCGGCCAACAAGAGCATGCCCTTATTCCGAGCCTTGAAAAATTCAAAGAAATTTGAATGGAACAACGAGTGTCAAGCAGTATTTGAGGAAATCAAAAGATTCATGTCTTCTCCTCCATTGCTCAATCGACCAATACCAAATGAGGTCTTATACTTATACCTCTCTATTGGTCATGAATCCATCGCTTCAGTACTAGTCCGAGAAGAAGGGAGTCAGCAAAATCCAATCTACTATATTAGCAAGATACTCAGAGGCTCGGAAGTAAGGTATCCTAAGCTAAACAAGTTGGCAATGATGGTCGTCCATACATCTAAGAAACTCAGGCAATATTTCCAAGCTCATTCAATCATCGTCAGAATGAACTTTTCTTTGAGGAAAATTCTGTAGAGACCTGAGACTTCAGGAAGACTAGTCTAATGGTCTATTCAACTTGGAGAATTTGATATCAGTTACGAGCCTCATCAACAAATAAAGGCTCAGGCTCTGGTAGACTTCATTCAGGAAATGACAGTGGAAGAATCAGTGTCAATATCACATCCGGAGTGGAAATTGTATATCAATGGAGCATCAAGCACACAGGCATCGGGAGCTGGAATCATCCTTATCGGGCCATATAAAGTCAGAATCAAATATGCTGTTCAGATCAAGTACAATGCCACGAACAATGCAGCCAAATATGAAGCATTAATCACAGGACTAAGATTAGCTACAGAGGTCAGAGCCGAGCATCTAAAGATCTACTCCGACTCTCAGTTATTAGTTAACCAAGTCAGAGGAACATATCAAAGCAAAGAGCCTAGCATGGTAAAAAATGTAGAGAAAGCCAGACAGCTCCTAAAGAAAGTCGAACAGGATGGCGAACAATAGGAAATACTTCAGATTCCGAGGAGCGAAAACACAGATGCAGACTTGTTGGCAAAATCAGCCTCAAAGGATAATCAAGTATTCAAGACACTCGAGTTTACTGAGGAACTCCTCAAGCCAAGTACCGAGGAGATAGAAGTCATGAATACTCAAGAAGTAGCATAATAGATGAAGCCCATCATAGAGTACTTGAGTCAAGGCACTTTACCTTCAGATAAACTAAAAGCTCAGAAGGTTAGAGCGGCATATTATTCTCTAAGTAATGGAGAACTCTATAGAAGATCTTTATCTCATCCATGGTCAAAATGTGTATCACCAGACGAAGGCAACTATGTGCTCAAAGAAATCCATGAAGGAATCTGCGGAGCCCATGAAGCTCAAGGATCGTTAGTCAGAAAAGCGCTACTGCAAGGGTATTACTAGCCAAGTATGTCCAGGGATGCATATCAGCTAGTTCAAAAGTGTTCTAAATGTCAGCAGCTTTCTCGTTTAAGTCGCAAGCCATCTAACACTCAGCATCCGATAGGGAGTCCATGGCCCTTCGCTATCTGGGGAATGGACATCGTTGGACCTTTTCCGGTTTCAACATCTCAAAATAAGTTCCTAATAGTAGCCATTGATCACTTTACTAAGTGGGTGGAAGTTGAAGCAGTCCCAACCATAACAAAAGCTCAGATCCAACACTTCTTTTGGAAAGAAGTCATCTGTAGATTTGGAATCCCTCACACTCTGATCACATACAACGGGAAGCAATTCCATAATGAAAAGTTCAAAACATTTTGTATAAATTTGGGTATCAAACTCAGATTTACCTTAGTTGCTCATCCTCAGACAAATGGGCAAACAGAAGTCATGAACAGAATCATCATGCAAGGGTTAAAGAAAAGGTTGGATGAAAAGAAAAGAATTTGGGTAAAAGAACTCAACAATGTTATATGGGCATACAGAACGACACCCAGAAGTTCAACAGGAGAAACTCCCTTCAGATTAACTTATGGGATGAATGCAGTAATACCAGTTGAGATTGGATCATCAAGCTACCGGGTTTCTGGAGAGATAGACTCGGAAGTCAACAACATCAATGCTCGGATATGCCTAGATTTGCTTGAAGAAAGAAGGGAACAGGCATCCGTCATTTCGGAAGCCCAGAAGCTCAGAATAGCCGGATATCACAACAGACATGTTCGACAAAAGCAGTTTAAAGTTGGAGATCTCGTCCTATGAAGAGCAGATATTGGCAAAGGAAATTCTAGAATAGGCAAGCTCGGACCTAATTGGGAAGGCCCTTATCAAGTCTTAGAAAACACTACAAAGGGTGCATACAAGATACGAGACATACAAAGGAGAGAACTACCTAGATATTGGAACTCAGATAGCTTGAGAAAATATTACCAATAAAGAAAATTGTACTCAAAAGAAAATTAGATATTCAGATGCAATAAAAGTACTATTCCATTGATCTTCAAAAGTTTTACAAAAAAAAAAAGAGCATCTATATCTAAGCATTGGTATTTGAATCCTGTGGAATTGGCTGAGGATCCGAGCCTTTCAATATTTGAATCTCAAAAGACTCGGCAGATGAATTAGTAGCAAGAGAAGGCTTCTTCTTAGCAGTTGAAGGCTCAACAGGAGTTTTAGAAGAAGATCTTGACAACTCCTTTCGCAGCTTTTGAGCAGATTTGCTCGCCTTCTCCTCCTCTGAAGCTATGCGAGCCAGTCGAGAGCAATAATCTTGTCAATATGGGCAAAGTCCAAATCAGTTTTCTGTGCAAGCATTGCCTTCTTGCACTCAGATTTGTATATCCTAAGGAATTCACCCATCATCCTTTGATAGGATTTTTCGTCAGCAGTCCGGGATTCTTTTTCTTCAGACAGCTCCTTTCTTAGATGCTCAATCTCCGCATCTTGACTTTCGATTTTCCTGGTAAGCTGAGCATTAGAATTCTCACATTCCTGAATCTTCTTTTGATAAGATTCAACCTCAGACCTAGCTTTGGCATGCTCCACCTTTTTAAGCTCCAAAGCACGTTTGGCAGTATCCAGTTTTTTCTCAAAACCGATGGCAATTGTGCCAACATCAGCCTCCTTCATATTGTACTCACTCTGAAGAATGAACTGGTCGTCCCTCGCCAGCATCAAACCTTGAGCCATCTAGATATAGCGCACATAGTCAACAAAAGCTCTCATAAAAAAAAGTAAAGGATGAGAGACAATTCAGCAGAAATTACCTCCAGAGTATGGTAGATCAGCATGTTATAAAGCTCGCCTTTCCCTATATCCCCCCACCGCTGAACGTCATCAGGAAGGCGCAGAGTCTCCACACAGTGTTCCCAGACTTGCGGGTTCAGCACACTGGGAGGATTCATCTTCTCGAGGAACTAGGGCCTCACATCCGGACATCCAGGAAGTCTCGGACGTTTGATAAATATCCCCTTAGCAAGCTCTTCCTAAACCTCCACTTTCTTGCCTCGCGGACATTTTTTGGAAGGTTCAGCAGCAGCAGCACTCTTTTTCATAACATTCCCCCAGATGAGAGGAATCTCATCTTCATCCTCAGCTTCTATCCGAGACACAGGCTCTATCAATACAGGCTCAGCACCTGTCTAGGCATCTTCTTGGGCAATCTCGTCACCCATTGGAGCATCTTCTTGCTCAGCATCTAGTATGAGAATTTCATCCGCAAAGGTAAAAAGTCAGCCATTTACATGAACAAAGAAAAAAAAGTAAAGTCAGAATTGATACCTCAAAGAATCTCGGAGCTTACCATTATTCCCAGGATACACTCTCTGAAGGTACTGCCGGGCACAATTCTTAGAAAAAGTCCTTATGGATACACTCTGCTCATGAATCCTTTTTATTAACATGACATCCTCTTCAGACAACTCTCGGGACGCAGCACACGGTGACAGTCATCTACCCATAGATGACGGATCTCAAAAAACTCCATAGGGTGCTCTATGACAAAATAATGGTGTCTTCAAGATTTGGGAATATCTCGAAGTTTCACAAAAAGACTCAGATGGGGGATAGCCGATAGAGCAAATGTTAGCTCCCCCTTCTTCTTATTTAAACTATACATATACCGAAACATGTCAAAGTCTGGTTCTTTACCCTCCCTATGCATCAACTCCATATACCCAGTCAAAATCCTATAGCTATTGGGATGCAATTGCCCAGGAGCAATATTATACCTATTTAAAAACAGCTTTACAAAAGGATCTAGGGGGAATCTTAACCCACCCTCTAGTTGATCCTGATACACAACCATCTTTCTAGCATTTGGATAGGGCTCATTCGCCCTCTTATCAGTAGTATGCAATGTATAGGCTCGTGGTATATTAAATCGACGCCTATACCATTGTAACATCCCCAAATCCACCCTCAACTCAAACAAATCAGACTTCACTTGCTCTCTCGGAGGCATGACGTTATAGCAAGAAGGAAGAATCTAACAAACAAAAAAAGAAGTAGAAGGTATTCACCTGGAGAGCGCAAGGACCTCGATAAAGCAACGGTAATAGAAGCAATAGCAATGGAGACAGCAGAAATAGAACAACGAAATATAAAAAGCAAAAGAGGAAAGCAAAAATAAAACAAAGTGACTTCTCTCCATCTTCTCACCTTTTATTTATAACCCTAGAAGCGTCAGGTAAAAGACCCGGGTTACCCTCACTAATTGGTTACTCAGCATGGCAGTTACAAAGGGTAAAATAGTCATAACCACTCCCTCATCAATTGTCATCATTGAAAGCGTTAATCGAGGCCTCGTTTTCCCCAACGAACACTACGCTCCCTCTGTAAAACTGACGTCACACGTCACCTCCTCTGGCAACTGATCAAACACTAGAAGTTACGCAACATTCAAATTTTAAAAAAATCTCAACAGCTGCGACATATGTCTGGCCTCCAACTGTCTTGTATCTCGGATCATTATGACTAACGAGCCGAGCATCTTATTCAAGGACAAGTATATAGAAACTCTCTCTCTCGAATATGCATACGAGTCAAGCATCTTATTCAGGGACGAGTATACAGAAACTATCTCCCTCAGATGTGCATACGAGCCAAGCATCTTATTCAGGGACGAGTATACAAAAACTCTCTCTCTCGAACGTGCATACGAGTCGAGTATCTTATTCAGGGATGATTATCCAAAAACTCTCTCTCTCGAACGTGCATACGAGCCGAGCATCTTATTCATGGATGAGTGTATAGAAACTCTCTCTCTTGAACGTGCATACGAGTCGAGCATCTTATTCAGGGACGAGTATACAGAAACTCTCTCTCGGACGTGCATACGAGTCGAGCATCTTATTCAGGGATGAGTATATAGAAACTATCTCTCTCGAACGTGCATACGAGTCGAGCATCTTATTCAGGGATGACTATACAAAAACTCTCTCTCTCGGACGTGCATACGAGCCGAGCATCTTATTCAGGGACGAGTATACAGAAACTCTCTCTCTCGAACGTGCATACGAGTCGAGCATCTTATTCAGGGATGAGTATACAGAAACTCTCTCTCTCGGACGTGCATACAAGCCGAGCATCTCAAAACTCCTGCCTTGCCAGGTCCCATTCTTCGTGTTCACTATAACACTGGTGGGTTACTCCCTCGGGACGCCGAGCAATCTGTAAGCCCATTAGGTTTTTTTTTCACTTTTTAGGATCATTAAAGACTTGGTAACAAGCAATCTCATTGACCAACGACTGAGGCTGGCCACCTCAGTCCAACAATACGACTTCAACAAATTTTTCTTTATCTCGGACATAAATATCTGACTATACTTTCGGGGGAGACTCTTGATACCCCACAGGTATATTCCTATTCTATATTCAATATATTTCCTAAATAAACAGTAACTTGTAGAGAAAGAAAGCCCAAACCAAATAAGAGAAGGAGTCTCAGATTAGGAAGTAAATGCTCTTGAATGGGACAAGTCCTACAAGCAAGAGGAATCTCATTCCTCTTAGGTTTGTTTATTTCATTTTCTATAAATACTCCTTCCCCTCTCCCTGAATATTCATTCTATTCTATTTTAGCTATTACTCTTTTTATCTCTCTAAAAACTCTCCCTACATTCTCTAACTTAAGCATCGGAGGATTAGTGGGGGAAACCCCACATCTCACCTTACTTCTTGTTGGTTACTTGACCGCAGGACTCGGAGGTTCCGGAAATCAAGTTATCACACATGTTGCCTTTCTATTTTAATATTATTATCAATGTTGGTGGTTTAAATAGTACGAAGTTTAAATTCTTTTAAATAAAATTTAAAATTTGAGTTTTATATATGAATATTAGAAAAATGTTATTTCTTTTATAGGATCTATCAGACTTAATTGAAATTAATATATATAATTTTATAACATTTCATACTTTTACTTTTTTTTTTTTTGGATAAACAAAATATAATATATAGGAAATTCTTACCTATACTAGGTATATTGCATCCATGATTGGATGTGCAAAATAAAGTCTATGCCAACTTCATTATACGCATATACAAGTACCAAGTAGAACTGTATTTGAAACCAAATTCACAATGAATAAAAAAGAGTGAATTACTATTTACCCTTGTGATTTTCTGTAATATATTAACAAAAATATTGTCAATATATATATACACACACTTCAATTAAAATAATTAATTAAAGTAGATTTGCGATATTTAATATTTTTATAAAAGAAAATTAAAAATTAAAATTATGTAATTAATATATTTAAGTTATTTTATTTTTTATTTTAAAATAATTAGATAAAAATATATTAATTTATACAAGAGATAAATTTTTATTTTTAAAAAATATTTAACTAATTTATAGCTTTTATGTTATTAGAAATAATTTAAATTGATTTAAATTATAATATTTTTTAAAATAATGAAATGCAAAGTCTACACATCATGCAGATTCATAACTACTTAAAATATAATTCTACTTTGATTGAAAGTATGCTTCCTATTTTGACTAAATTAACTCTTATTTTATCTCTAACAAATTAAATTAATTAAAATTTTAGTAGTAAGTTTATTAAAATATATATTTTTCTATTTTAAATAGATCTACTTATATTTTATCTAATATAAATCAAATTAGATAACATAATTTTATAAGTTTTACAATATTAAATTTAATAAGTAAAGAATTAATTATGAAAACATTAACATAAAAATGTTGAAATTAGATTGTTGTGCTTAAATAGAAAATTCATAAAGAATGTAATGAATTACTATATTATAACTCTATCAAGCTTGTAAAATTAGATTATTACTAGTCGTGAATCCGCATTTTGTGCGGACTGTAAATAATATATATATTTTAAAATAATTAATTAACTAATTTTAATAAATTAAAATGACAATTTAATTAAAAAAGATAACTTAATTAAAAAGTTATTGTAATATTGTATTTAATGATTTTTTTTATTAAGAGCACATATGCATTTTTAATATGTATAGTAATAATAATAACTGAATAAAAAAATAAAAAAAATAGAAAATAGTTGAAAAAATGGATGTTTTAGTGAAAATTAAAAACATATTTTTTGATGAAAAGTAAGAGTAATGTTTTAGATGTAATAGAATTAGAGTATTCTACATATAATAGAACATGTGTATTCTAAAATAATTTTTTTTATAGAAAAATATTGTGAATTTTAATAACTCAACACATAAACCTTTAGAAGTGAATGCTGAATTATGAAGAGAAAAACTTGTCAAATTTCAGACTTAATGACTTTGGTGCTCAGCATTATATATATATTGAAAGAGTGTTGTATAATTTTCAAATAGAAAATGTATAAAAAATGTAATTTATTACTTTATTATAATGTAACAGTATCAAATTTGAAAAATTAGATTGACATATAAATAAAATAATACTCTTATTATTTTTAAATACTTATTAAATTAAAATTTATTCAGTAAATAGTTATTGTTAAATTAATTAAAATTTCTATTTGTCTTGTATCTATAATCATATTTTTTAAAATAGAGCATCTAATTTGTTTGAGAGTAGTATTTCTGTAAGAAAAAATATTATAAGTATCGTTTTTGAATTTTTTTATAAAATTTAATAAAAAAGAGTTAAAATTTAATTAATTAATTTCTATTATTTAATTATTAGTTGAAATTGAAATTTACATTAAATTACTTTTTGAGTGATAAAAGTATTAATATAAAAAAATATTGAAGATATTAAGTGTTACTGTTCAAATAAAAAATTACTAAAATTGTAATAAATTATAAGTTCAATGAGATTATACAATTTAAATTGTTATATAAAAAAATATAATTTTTTATTATGAAAAAAGCTAATAATTTTTTATTATCTTATGATTAATTATGATCATGTTTTTTTATATAAAATTAGTTAAGAAAATTCATAATGATAATATTTATCATTATAGTAATTTTTTTATATAAAATTATACAATATAAAATTCTTATGATTAATTATGACCATAATATTTTTTTTTTATATAAAATTCACACAAAAAAATTCATAATGATAATGTTTATCAATATTTGTTTTTTTGTTTTGTGTATACATAAATTCTTATAATTTTTTATAATTCTTTTTCTTAGATTAATTAGTTTTAGATTTTATTATTAATTTAAATTTCGGTCAAACTTCCATTTTCTATAACCTATGAAAAGTTGTTGATATTTGATTTAAAAGAGCTAGCGGTGGCTTAATTTGTCTCATAAAAATAATGGTGGAAATCAAGTAATGAGTGATTATAATTTCAAGTTTAATTAATTAAAATTTTGTATGAAAATGAGAATAAATTTCGTCATTAATAGGAATCACTCACTCTCTTTATAAGGGTAAAGAATGAATTTCCATTCTCATGGTAATTAAGTCAAGTTAATTATAAATTAATTAAATATTTTAAAATTGCTATATATTATTAAAATTTATAAAATAAAATATATTTTTGAAGTAAGAAAATAAAATATTTAAATTAATAAAAATAATTATTTGATATATTTTTGTATATAAATAATATTGATTTAGATTCCAATTCAGATTTACTTATAAACCAAATACTTTATTAAAATTTTCATTCCATTTTTTTTTATTATGATATGAAATATTAACCAAATGATTGATTAGTTTTTTTTTTTTTAACATAAATGATTGCTTAGTTTAATAGTGTAAAATTATACTGATTTTTCTGTAGGGGAACGCTTTAGTGAAAGGTTTCATATCACTAAATTAAATTTTTTCAATTAATGGTAACTATAAAATATGAATAAAAAATAATTTTATATTAAATATAATACAAAAATATTTTGTAATTGCAAAAAAATGCAGAATTTTTATTTTATTTTATTGAGACATTTACAAAAAATACCCCATTTTTAAATGTTGTCAACAAAAATACCCCAAGTTTTCATTTTTTACAAATCTACCCTATCATAATTACAAGAGTGTTTTGTATTTTAAAAAATACGCCTTCAAAAAAAAAAATACACCCATATTTTTCTTTTTAATTTCTCTTTCATTTCTCTACCTTTTTCTTTTATTTTTTTATTAATTTTTTGACATTTTTTATTCCCTTCTTTTTATTTTTTATTTTTTTATTTTTCTTTTATTTTTTACCTTTTATAAATTTTTA
>CATIWK010401384.1:0-12465 GCA_949634005.1 Mallotus japonicus
AAATTAACTCCGCCAAAAAGAGGAGTGATAATAGACAGGAGAAAATACTGTCAATACCATCGAGATCATGGATATGACACTGACAGTTGTCGAGACCTGACACGAGCAATTGAGCAGTTAATAAAAAATGGGAAGCTAGGAGATTTTACAAGAAACCGAGATTCAAATGATCAAACAACAGATTCTCCTACTGCAAAGAAAGCTCGGAATGAGGTAGTCAGAATTATCAATATGATCGTCAGTGGAGAAACACCAGCAAATAAGAAACTAAAAAGGCCTTGGAAGGATGACTACCGAGTATCTAGGAAGCCATTCATTACTTTCGGGCCTGATGATGGGAAACTTGTTCAGCATCCCCATAACGACACTTTGGTCATAAGCGCATACATCCGAAATTATTTGGTGAAAAGACTTTTAGTGGATGATGGTAGTGCTGTCAATGCACTTTCATGGAATGCATATAAGGCTATGGGAGGATCAATCATTGATTTAAAAGCAATTAAGAATCCCATCACAAGCTTCTGTGGAGGGCAAACTCAACCAATGGGACTAGCAGAACTCAAAATTGAATTTGGAAATCGAGAATCAGGAGATATCAAATCAGTTAGATCTCTGTTCAACACAGTGGATCTCCTACTCACTTACAATGGGATCATCAGAAGGCCAATTCTGTATGACATTGATGCTACCACGAGCATTAAAAGGCTAACTATGAAAATCCCTTTAGAAGACCGAGTCATCACTATACTCGGAGATCAATCAATGGCTAAACAGTGTTACCAAATGGTGGTGAAACCACAAGTAGAAGCGTTCCCTTTGGAAGATTTAGAAACTGAAAAGCAAGGAGCTAACCACAGCCGGTAGATCAAGTCCACACTCTACAGATAGCTGAGGGAAAAACAGTCAGAATTGAAGGAGAACTTGACGAGACTATTAGCAAAGCAATCGGCAAAGTCCTGAACAAGCATTCAAATAGCTTCGCCTTAAAAGCATCCGAGATTATTGGAGTAGATCCTCGAATTGCATCTCATAGTTTGAGCATTAACCCAGGAGTAAAACCAGTAGTCCAGAAGAAGCGGAAGTTCGCCTACGAAAGTCAGAAGGTGATCTTTGAGGAAACAAAGAAGTTATTAGATGCAGGGTTTATAAGAGAAGTCATACATCCGGAGTGGGTAGCCAATGTCGTGCTAGTCAAAAAGGCCAACGGAAAACATAGAATGTGTGTTGATTACACAGACTTAATAAAGCATGCCCTAAAGACAACTACCTCTTACCAATAATTAATCAGCTGGTAGACTCAATAGCTTGCCATAGCTTGTATAGCTTCATTGATGCAGCTCAAGGATATCATCAGATCCCCATGAAAGAAGAAGACCAAGAGAAAACATCCTTATCACACACGAGGGTCTTTATTGTTACAAAGTCATGCCTTTTGGGCTAAAAAATACAGGAGCAACATACCAACGACTGATGAATCACGTCTTCCAAGATCAGATTGGGAAAAACATGGAAGTATACGTGGATGACATTATCGTCAAAATCCAACAAGCAACACAGCATACTGATGATCTCGAGCAAATTCTCAGGCCCCTAGATCAATACCGGATTAAGCTCAATCCAGAAAAATGTGTCTTTGGGGTCAAAGCTGAAAAATTCTTAGAGGCAAACCCTGAGAAGATAGAAGCCATTCTCAACGTAAAAACTCTTAAAACATTAAACGAACTCTAGAAGCTTAACGGTAGGATCACAGCTCTCGGAAGATTCATCTCATGCTTGGCCAAGAAGAGCATGCCTCTATTCCGAGCCTTGAAAAATTCTAAGAAATTCGGATGGAGCGACGAGTACCAAGCAGCATTTGAGGAAATCAAAAAATTCTTGTCTTCTCCCCCATTGCTCAGCCGACCAATACCAAACGAGGTTTTATACCTATATCTCTCCATTGGACAGGAGTCCATCACCTCAGTATTGGTACGAGAGGAAGGAAGTCAGCAAAATCCAATATACTATGTTAGTAAGATACTCAGAGGTTTGGAAGTAAGGTATCCCAAGCTAGACAAGCTTGCAATGATGGTTGTTCATACATCTAAAAAGCTCAGATAATACTTCCAAGCTCATTTGATAATTGTCAGAACGAACTTTCCCTTGCGAAAAATTCTTCAAAGGCCTAAAACTTCAGGAAGACTAGTCCAATAATCCGTTCAACTAGGTGAATTTGATATCAATTACGAGCCTCGTCAATAAATAAAAGCTCAAGCTTTGGCAGACTTCATTCAGGAAATGACAGTGGAAGAATATGTGTCAATATCATATCCGGAGTGGAAGTTGTACATCGATGGAGCATCAAGTACATAAGGATCTGGAGCTGGGATTATCCTTATTGGGCCATACAAAGTCAGAATCAAATATACTATTCAGATCAAGTACAACGCCACAAACAATACAGCTGTGTATGAAGCATTAATTACAGGAATTAAGTTGGCCACAAAAGTCAGGGCCGAGCATCTAAAGATTTACTCTGACTCTCAGTTAGTAGTCAACCAAGTTAAAGGAATATACCAGAGTAAGGAACCAAGCATGATCAAGTATGTGGAGAAAGCCAGACAGCTCCTAAAGAAGCTCGAGCATGAAGGGCGACAATGGAAAATCCTACAGATTCCTAGAAGCGAAAACATAGACGCAGACTTGCTAGCAAAATTAGCCTCAGAGGCCAATCAAATATTCAAGGCACTAGAGTGAATAGAAGAACTTCTCAAGCCAAGTACCGAGGAAGTGGAAGTCATGAATACCTAGGAAGTGACAGAATGGATGAAGCCCATCATAGAGTACTTGAGTCAAGGCACCTTGCCTCCAGATAAACTGAAAGCTCGAAAGATCAAGCTCAGAGCGGCACATTATTCTTTAAGTAATGGCGAACTCTACAGAAAATCTTTATCTCATCCATGGTCGAAGTGTATATCCCCAGACGAAGGCAACTATGTGCTCAGAGAAATCCATGAGGGAATCTGCGGAGCCCAAGAAGCTCAAGGCTCGTTAGTCCGAAAAATGCTACTGCAAGGATATTACTGGCCAAGTATGTCCAGAGATGCACATCAACTAGTTCAGAAGTTTTCTAAATGTCAGCAGTTTGCTCGTTTGAATCACAAGCCATCTAATACTTAGCATCCAACAGGGAGTCCATGGCCCTTTGCTATTTTGGGAACGGACATCCTTGGACCTTTTCTGGTCTCAACATCCCAAAAGAAGTTCTTGATAGTAGCCATTGATCACTTTACCAAGTGGGTAGAAGTCAAGGCAGTTCCAACCATAACAAAAGCTCGAATTCAACACTTCTTTTGGAAAGAAGTCATCTGCAAATTTGGAATACCTCACACCTTGATCACAGACAATGGGAAACAGTTTGACAATGAAAAGTTCAAAACATTTTGTACAAATTTGGGCATCAAACTCATTTTACCTCAGTTGCTCATCCTCAGACAAATGGGCAGACAAAAGTCATGAACAAAATCATTAGACAAGGATTAAAGAAGAGGCTAGATGAGAAGAAAGGGAGCTGGGTAGAAGAACTCAACAATGTCATCTGGGCATACAGAACGATGCCCAAAAGTTCAATAGGAGAAACTCCCTTCAGATTAACTTACGGGATGGACGCAGTAATTCCTGTTGAGATTGGATCATCAAGCTATCGGGTAGTAGGGGAGATAGACTCGAACATCAACAACCTCAACACTCGGATATGCCTAGATTTACTTGAGGAAAAAAGGGAACAGGAATCCATTATTTCAGAAGCCCAAAAGCTCAAGATAGCCGGGTATCACAACAAACATATTCGACCAAAGCAATTTAAGGTCAGAGATCTCGTACTACGGAGAGCATATATTGGCAAAGAAAATTCTGGAACAGGCAAGCTCGAACCTAATTGGGAAAGCCCTTATCAAGTCTCAGAAAACACTACAAAAGGCGCATACAAGATACGAGACATGCAAGGGAAAGAGCTACCTAGATATTGAAACTTAGATAGCCTGAGAAAATATTACCAATAGAGAGAATTGTACTTAAAGAAAATTAGATATTCAGATGCAATAAAAAGTACAACTTCATTGATTTCCATAAGACTTTACAAAAAAAAAAAGGAAAAAGAAAGGCATATATATCTAAGCATCAGCATTTCCCTTAGAAGTAGGCTGAGAATCTGCACCATCCAGTATTTGAATCTCAGAAGGGTTGACAGAAGAACTAGCTACAAGAGGAGACTTTTCCTTAGCAATTGTAGGTTTAGCAGGAACCTCAGAAGAAGATTTTTCAGTAAGATCAGCCTTTTTAGTTAATGGCTCCTTTCGTCACTTCGAGGCAGACTTGCTAGCCTTCTCCTCCTCTGAGGCCAGTTAAGCCAGATCATGAGGCGTAATCTTATCAACATTGGCAAAGTTCATATCAGCCTTTTAAACAAGCATTGCCTTCTTGCATTCAGACTTGTAGATTATAAGGAATTCCCCCATCATCTTCTAATAGGATTTCTTATCAGCAATCCGGGATTCCTTTTCCTTTGCCAATTCCTTCTTCAGATGCTCAAGCTCTGCGTCCTGATTCTCTATCTTCCCTATAAGCTGGGCATGCGAACTTTCATATTCTTGAATCTTCTTTTGATAAGATTCAACCTCAGACCTCGCCTTGGCATGCTCAACCTCTTCAAGCTATAGAGCACATTTGGCAGCATCCAGCTTCTTCTCAAAGTCGATAGCAATTGTACCAACCTCAGTCTCCTTTATGTTATATTCACTTTGAAGGATGAACTGGTCCTCCCTAGCCAACATCAAACCTTATGCCATCTGGAGAGAGTATACGCAATCAGCAAAAGCTCTCATATATAAAAAAATTAAAAATAAAAAAAGAAAGAGAGAATTCATTAAAAATTACCTCCAGAGTATGGCAAATCAGCATGTTGTAGAGCTCGCCTTTCCTTATATCCCGCCATCGTTGAACATCTTTAGGAAGGCGTAGGGTCTCCACACAGTGTTCCCGGATTTACGGGTTCAATAGACTCGGAGGGCTCATTTTTTCAAGGAAATAAGACCTCGCATCCGGACATCCAGGAAGTCTCGGACGTTTAATGAATATCCCCTCAGCAAGCTCTTCCTCAACCTCTACCTCTTTACCTCGAGGACGTTTTTTGGAAGGCCTAGCAAAACTCTTTCGAATGAGGGGAACCTCGAATTCATCATCAGCTTCTATCCGAGATACAGGTTCTATCAGTATAGGCTCAGCACCTGTTGGAGCATCTTCTTGGGCAATCTCGTTACCCATTGGAGCGTCTTCTTGCTCATCATCTGATATCAGAATTCCGTCCGCAAATGTAAAAAAGTCAGCCATCTATATGAACAAGGAAAAAAGTAAAGTCAGAACTAATACCTCGAAGAATCTCAGAACTTACCATTATTCCCGGGATACACTCTCTGCAGGTACCGTCAGGAACAATTCTCAGCAGAAGTCCTCATAGATATACTCCACTCATGAATTCTCTTTATTAGCATGGCATCCTCTTCAGATAACTCTTGGGGACGCCACACACAGTGAAAATCATCCACCCATGGATGACGGATCTCAAAAAACTCTGTAGGATTGCTCTATGATAAAATACTTATGTCTCCAAGACTTGGGTATGTCTCGAAGTTTCACAAACAGACTCAGATGGGGAACAGCCGATAGAGCAAATGTCAGCTCCCCCTTTTTCTTATTTAAACTATACATATAACGAAACATGTCAAAATTTGGCTCTCTACCCTCCTTATGCATCAACTCTATATGCCTAGTTAAAATCCTGTAACTATTGGGATGCAATTGCCCGGGAGCAATATTATACTTATTCAAGAAAAGCTTCACAAAAGGATTTACGGGAAATCTCAACCCACCCTCTAGCTGATCCTGGTATATTACCATTTTTATAGCATCTGGGTAGGGCTCGTTCGCTCTCCTATCAGTGGTATGCAACTTATAGGCCTGTGGAATGCTAAACCGACGCCTATACCATTCTAACATCCCAAGATCCACCCTCGACTCAAACAAGTCAGACTTTACTTGTTCTCTAGGAGGCATGGTGTTATAGCAAGAAGGAAAACTAATAAAAAAGAGGAACTGGAGGTATTCACCTAGAGAGCACGTCAACCTTGATAGCAGCAGTAATGGAGGCAGAAATAGTGGCACACAAGAGAAAAATGAGTGAGAAGCGAAAGTGCCTTTCCACAACATCTTTACTCACTATTTATAACCTAAATGTCTTTGGGAAAGACTCGGTTTACCCTTACTAACAGAGTACTCCTCGTAGCAGTTACAAGGGCACTATAGTCATAACATCTTCATCATCAATTGTCATTATTGAAAACGATAATCGAGGCCTTGTCCTCCCCAACAAACGCGATGCTCTATCTGTAAAACCACCGTCATACGTCACTTCTTCTGATAACTGATCAGACAATAGCAGTTACGCAATATTCAAATTTCAAAATATCTTAAAAGTTGTGACACATGTGTGGCTTCCAGTTGTCTTGGATCTCGGATCATTATGATTAAAGCCGAGCATCTCACTAAGGGCCGAGTATACAGAAACTCACCTTCTCGGGCCACGGCTACGTGTCGAGCATCTCACTAAGGTCCGAGTATACAGAAACTCGCCTTCTCGGGCCACGACTACGTGCCAAGCATCTCACTAAGGGCCGAGTATACAGAAACTCACCTTCTCGGGCCACGACTACGTGCCGAGCATCTCACTAAGGGCTGAGTATATAGAAACTCGCCTTCTCGGGCCATGACTACATGCAGAGCATCTCACTAAGGGCTGAGTATACAGAAACTCACCTTCTCAGGCCACGACTACTTGTCGAGCATCTCACTAAGGACCGAGTATATAGAAACTCGCCTTCTCGAGCCACAATCCTATGCCGAGCATCTCAAAACTCCTACCTTGCCAGGTCCCATTTTGTGTGTTCACTATAACACTGGTGGGTTACTCCCTCAGGACGCCGAACATCTATAAGCCCATTTGGTATTTTTTTTTAATTTTCAGGTTTATAAAGACTCGGTACTGAGCATCCTCATCAATAGAGACTGAGGCTGGCTACCTCAGTCCACCAACACGGCATCAACAGATTTTTCTTCATCTCGAACATAAATATCCGACTAGACTTTCTGGGGGGACTCTTGATACCCCACAGGTATATTCCTATTCTATATCAAATATATTCCTAAATAAATAGTAACGTGCAGAAAAAGGAAGCTCAAACCAAATAGGAGAAGGAGTCTCGGATTAAGAAGTAAATACTTCTAAAAGACACAAGTCCTACATGCAAGAGGAATCTCATTCCTCTTAGGTTTGCATATTTCATTCTCTATAAATATTTCTTCCCCTTCCTCTTATTATTCATTCTATTATATTCATCTATTACTCTCCCTTTATCTCTCTAAAACTCTCTCTCTCTACATTCTCTAACTTAAACATCGAAGGGTTAGTGGGGGAAACCCCACATCTCACATTGCTTCTTGTTGGTTACTTGACCGCAGGACTCGAAGGTTCTAGAAATCAAGTTATCAGGAGTAACTAGCAACAAATCAAGAGACTTCATTCCTTCATGAGCAATGTTGCCAAGGAAATTGCTCCTATAGTCCTTTAAAAACAACCTCTAAAAAGCCACTTCATTCAAGGAAAGAAATGTAGTCTATAATCGATTAGACTACACTAGATACGTTGTTGATTTAAAAAAGAAAGATTGTTTTCTATTATACAGTTCATCAATACTTAAATCATATAACATTTCTATTAATAAAAAAACAATTAAACATCTTAAATTATATTGAAAATATACGTTAATAAGTATTATTTTTAACAAGTTAAGATATTTAAACGATCGCTTTGTGAATTAAGGAATCAAAATTGAAAAAAAAAAAAAAAAAAACTAAATTGAGAGCGTCATGAATATATTAAACCTAGTATATAAATGAATCATGTCAAAAACAATTATTTCATCAATCAAAAATCACAAATCTAAATGAATTATGTCAAAAACAATTAATTCATCAATCACAAATCACAAATCTTTCAACAGAATTATGAATTTTGGACTTATTATGACCACTTTTTTTTTTTTTTTTTTGACCAAATTTGTGGGGAGGTTGAGGGGGGGAGGGGGTATTGAACCCCAACCTTATTATGACCACTTGACACCACATTAATGGCCAAAGCACCAGGAATCGGTGGATGTCCACCCAATCTTCTTCTTATCGCCATGGAGACCTTTCGTCCGCTTTAACATACAAACCGCCAATTTCATCTTGCAATAATGCAGTAAGGGTACCAATGTCCTAGTGGCGTCCCACCCTAACAATAAGATCAGGATATGGTCCATTTGTTAATGTTAGGGGGTCTGTATCGGTTCGTTAAAACAAAATTAAGTGAAATAAAAAAATTTGACTAGAAGTAATTCAGTTAAATTAAATTTAATTTTAATTTACTTTAATTAAAATTTTCAATCCTACTTAAATGATTATGATGAAAATTAGTGTTAATTACGTAAAGTTATAGTGATGTTAATTTTGTATGATGAGTATAATTATGACTAGTTATAATCAATATTTGGGTTGTGTCATGTCACATGTGCGTGATATACTTGTAAGATTAATGCAAGAAAGATGCTTGCTTGCGTTCTTTAGGCCAAAACTCGAGTGCCTCGGCTTCATTTCTGCACCACATCCTGAAATGGTCTTTCCCTGGCGCAAAACTTGTACCATACTTGATCAATGGGCTCGGGTTCCACACCACACAGCCTTCTTTTCAGGTGGTTGGCCGAAGAAACTATATATGAGCTGCATTATTCAGGGACTCTAGCAGCTCGACCGACATTCCACTTTAATCTCAGCAGCTAGCTCTAACAAGTTCCTCCACCACTTACGCATGACAACAAGTGCTCTGTCGATGCCAGCTGTAGATTATAATTGTTTTGGTAATATTCCTGATATAGTAATTAAATAATTTAGTGGCTAAATTAATTCAAAAAATAATAAAAAGGCTAATTTGATCTTTGTTGAAAAGTTCTGGGAGAAATTGAACTTTATTCCGATGAGGAATGCCAGATTTAATTTTGAAGTCGGATAACCCTCCACATAAGTACAGTCATCCATAACCAAGAAGGCTTTGACCCCTGTTTAGCAGCCATAAGAAAAGATCAGGGCTCAAGATCACTTCTTGATGTTATAGAATAGAGCTATCAGTTGGCTATCTTTTCTAACATTTTGTTTTGTCATAATTCAGAATATTGGCAAACGAATTTTCCACTCCAAAGACACGTTGACAGGTGACAATACCCAATTGAAGTTAATTAAAGAATTTTATTAAATGTGGAATTAAGCTTACAAGGACAGTGATACAATGCTTTGGATTTAGCCAGGATGCATTTGAATAATCTGATTGGAATGATTCAGCCTCTACAACCATTCAAAGAAAACATATGGGTGGGAGGTAGACAATTCTAACGCCTTCAAATTGTTAAAAATTTGTCTCTCTTTCTTATCTAAACTACTGGTATTTAAAATCTATTAGACTTTAATTAATTCAGTCCGACTCGATCAGGACCACAAGAGCACTAAAAATCTTTTAACAACTAATTTAATATAACTGTATATATTAAAATTCAAATATAAGACCTAATTTAAATAAGAACAACTTTCTACAAACTAATATGAAAGGTTGTTAAAAATTCTCTCTTTTTATACCAACTAGTGTGAGGCCTGTGCGATGTGCGGTTGGTTATTTTCCAATTTAAATATTATTATTTAAAAATGTGTGTTGAAGTTTTATATAATAGTATGTATAAATTTTATTTTATAAAATTTAGTGAGAGAAAAGGAAGATGTTGATTTTTCTTTTTTTCTTGTATTGGAAATAAATATGTGATGCAGATAAATATATTGAAATTTTATTGTTGTGAAATATTATGAAATTATAGTATTGATGGACATGAACATAATTTGGTTTGGAAGAAGTGCGTTATTAATAAATTGCAGAGAAACATAAGAAATATTTAATTGTTGAAAGATTGAATATAGTTGATGTAAGATCATAAGACAATATTGGATCGTAATGTAGCTAAACGGTTGTTTTTGAAGATTATTGTTACTTTTATGGAATGAAGATGGACATTATCTAACTCAAACGCGCATGCATCTTCTTTACAAAGGCAGTTGTCTTTTGCGAACAATGACCATCCAATGGAGAAATAGACATGTTTATACGTATGGTGACACAACAATTTGAACTCTATAATCAAACCAAATGTCATTATGATTCATCCATCCATAGGTAGGTAGAGTTAAAAACAAAAGAAGAAAAAAGAAACAAAAGTAAACAATTTGATCATGGTTAAAGAGTTAAAAGAAGAAAAATAAAATAGAGACAGAGCTCACATTTAATGACAGAACAAAAAGTAATAGAGCAATTGCTGCTGTCATTGATGCCCACATGGAATCTGAGAGGAAGATGTACATGGCCTTTTAATATGTGCGAGTGTCTTCTATACCCATTTTAGAGGGAAGTCTTTAGGGGTGTGCATTCGATCGGTTCGGTCGGTTTTGGGGTGTTTTCTGACGTAACCGAATTTATCAAAATGAAAATCGAACCGAACCGGATCAACAGTAAAACCGAACCGAACCGAATCAAACCTGACCAAAATCGAATAGAACCGAACCTAACATAACCAATCAAAATTTTTCAAAAATATCAATTTTTTTAATTTTTATTACATTATTATAATATTTAAAAATTAAAAAAAATTATTAAACTTCGGTCATGTCACGACCCGAACCCTTTGGTCCATGATCGGCACTAGGGAATGGGAATACTTAAAGTACCTAAACCCATAGTAAGCCTTAAAAAATTTTCGCGAAATAAAACAGTAAATACTGAGTAATAAAGTAATTAAAATGCTTAAAATGAAATAAATAACACATTTATCATAAAAATCCAAATCTCGTAGTCATTAAAATAATATTCATCCTTATACATATGTTAAACATAAATAATACATAAAGTACATCACACTTAAAAATTGTCTACTGTAGTGTTCTAGAATACAAGTACAACATAATGGTACATCAAGTAAACCTACATAGAATAACCGGTGAAGAAGAACTCCGGCGTAAAGTAGGCAGACTGACAGACGACTCCCGAGATCCTGAAAAATATATTAAGGGGAGTCAGACCTCACTGAGTAAGTTAATAAGAGAAATGTATGCAGTTTGAAAATCTCTTTAAAATAAATATAATTTGTGAAGATATAATGTTTATATTTTATAATTAAATCATTTTTGAAACATATAATAATATATAGCAAAACAGTTTATTTTGAAAAAAAAATTAGGTAGAACCTTAAACCATTCATACTAGTAGTCTTTCGACTCTCTTAAATCCAAAGACTGCAGTCCCGAGAGCAAAGCATCAACCGAGTTACAGCCGCAGTCATTTACACTTAATCCAAATACTACTGGCGGTCCCGAGAGCACAGCATCCACCGAGTTACCAGCCCCAGTAGTATTAATTAATAACTAATAGCCCAAGAGCACAACATCAACCGAGCATACACACTATCATCACACTCTCTCAATCTTACCGTTGCTCACACGATCCTGATGAAACCCATCAGGTAGCCCGTTCTACCGTAATTTATTTAAATTAATTAAATATAAATAAACAAGGAAAATTACAATAAATAAAATTAATTAATTAAATTAGTAATTCAATGATTAAATAAAGATTCAATATATGCATGCTCAATATATTTATGCTTTAAAATCAGAAAAACCTACACACTGTTTAATTATGAACTTACAGTTTGAATGCGCTCCTCTGGGAAGTCGTGCTCGACCTCGACCTGAAGACTCTACGGGAGGCACAACTAAAGAAAAGAAATTAAAAGAATTAAAATAAACTCCTAATATTCTAGAATTCTACAAAAGAGACTCGATTAAAAGACAACTCTACTAAACTAGACTCGGTGTCACGTTTTACGAGAAATCTACCAAAAATTCGGCAGAGTCTCCTCTATAAAACGGACACCTCCCTAGAAAGTAGGGCCAACCTGCAAAGAAAATACACTTCAAAACCACACAGAGGCTCAACAACATCGGTTGGGCCCCGAACTACTGATGATTGCCCAACCGAACCTAATTTTCACAGCAATAATGTACAGTATTTATATATATAGTCCTTAAAAATCATAAATTAGTATTTAAATACCATACATAAACTTTCTTGCAAAATAGGACACAGTAGAATTACTTAATATAAATAAAACTTTATTTCCAAGAGTTACATAATTTACTACCTTACACCAAGACAATATCATTATGCCATAAATTCAATAATTGATCAAAACAAATATTCCAATACATAATAAGATACATAAGTCAAATATTTATAAATAAATA
>CATIWK010401465.1:0-15668 GCA_949634005.1 Mallotus japonicus
GGGCTGATGGGTTGATGGGAGCATTTGATGCTGTTCCTGGAGGATTGATGTGAGTGTCTGTAGCCAGTGGGCTGGATGTCATTTTAAAGGTTTTGTTTTAGCTTTGGTAGAGGTTGATGGCTTAAACTCAAAAGATTCCCACAGACGGCGCCACTTGATAACTTGATTCTGGAACCTCCGAGTCCTGTAGGACAAGCAACCAACAAAGAGGCAAGGTGAAAGGTGGGGTCTCCCCCACAAACCCTCCGATGCTTAAGTCAAGATAGGTTGAGAGAGAATTTAGAGAGATAAAGAGAACTAAGAGAATAGAGTAGAATAGAATGAATAATATGAGAGAGGGTAAGGACTATTTATAGAGGATGAGATACTCAAACTTGAGAGAAGTATGACTCTTTCTCCTAGGAGGATATGTCTTTATATTGCTTAATTGCTTCCTGATCCGGGAGTCTTCTTAATGAGGGACTCCTTTTCCTCTTTGGATTTAGTCTTCTTGTGTTGCAAATTACTATTTTTTAGGAAGATTTTTATTAGTTAAAATAGGAATATACCTGTGGGGTATCAGGAAGACCATTATGCTCTGTGTACATAAGACTTGCTAATTGAGAAGTAGGAGAAGTTTGTTTTTTTGTGTTAGTGGTTAAAGTGGTTCCTATTTAAAGGCTACTGATGAATGAAGATGTGAGCTGCAGAAAGTGTTCTTTCCATTTGTGCTTATTTGTCTTTATGCGATATTGTCCATTTATTGTAATTTTCTATCAGGTGCATATAATGATTTTTTTGGTAATCAAACCCTTAAGAATTTAATAATAATTATTATTTTGCAAGCATTTTTTGTGTTATTGAGGTTGATGAGTTTGCCTTTTACACTTGATCAGACCTGATTTTGAGCTAATAAAGGAGATTCTCAATCACGTTTTGGAGAAAATAAACAATGTGTTTTCAAGTGATCATTCATACAATAATGATGTGTTGGTAGGAATTGACTCTTGTATCAAGTGTATCGAGTCATTACGACATCTTGTGTTAGTAGATGTGCGTGTTATAGGAATTTGGGGGATGGGTGGTATCAGAAAAACCACCATTGCTAAGCAAGTATTTGATAGAATTCGCGATCAATTTCCTACCCAGTGCTTCATTGAAGGTGCCAGGGAAATGTCAGAGAACTTGACAATTGATCGTTTACAAAGTGAAGTTCTTTGTGGATTATTAGGGACTGCAAAGACAAGTGCATCTACTGCAAATTTGTTATCACCTTTCAAAAGAAAAATACTCACAAGGAAAAAGGTTCTTGTTGTTCTTGATGGTGTGAGTGATTTGAACCAAGCAGAGCTTTTAATAGGGAAAATGTTAAATATGGTCCCTACAGTAGAATTATTGTAACAAGTAGAGATAAACAACTACTGAATAATGGGGGTGCAGAAATATATGAAGTTAAGAGATTGGATATGTATGAAGGTCTTTGGCTTTTTTGCTTTCATGCCTTCAAGAAAAGAACTCCAGAAGAAGGTTATGAGATGCTTTCAAGAAGAGCGGTGAGATATGCTCGGGGCCTTCCATTAGCTCTCAAGGTTTTGGGCTCTAATTTATATACCAAAAGTGTAGAAGAATGGGAAGATCTTCTGAAGAAACTAGAAGAAACAATGGATGATAAAATTCAAAAAATACTAAGAACAAGCTATGATGATCTGTGTGAGAATGATAAGCAAATATTTCTAGACATTGCGTGTCTTTTAAAGCAGAAGACAAGGATTTTGTTGAAAGTATATTAGGTGCAGGTTCAAACTACACTCCTATACATTTTTTTTTTGGAAATTAAAGCTTTCATTCAAAGAAGAAAACCAGATACAACCAATGCAACAAAACTGCAGCTAAACAAGCAAAACACAAAATACATGACCTGATCTAATCAGTCTATGTTTACATGATTGGGGTTACTAAACTGAGTAACATCTTCACTTATATTGAAGAACTACACATCAAAGCTGACCAATACAACAAAACCAAAACAAACTACACAGGAAATTGCACTTGATTTTGTCTTGATGAAAGCTATCATGCTATTCTTAATTCTAAGGAAAATAAAGAACAAGCCATGGACAAGCTAAAAGTATTGAAGAAAATAGAGGTCCTCCCCATCCGAAGCTAACATGCTGTAGATGTCTTAAAACTTCTTCTTCCTCTGCTACACTTCTTCTTCAATCCTTTGATGTCCTATATCACTAATAGCCTTAACTGTCCATTACCGGACTTGGAGCTCTGACCGGCAACAGCAGCAACACTAACAGCTGCTTATGGCTTTTCCATCTCCTTCATCAGTTTTTGGTTCTTCAAATAAACACTACTAAACTACAACGAGGCTAACTATAGATCTACTTACTTGCAGACATCTTAAACAAGGAGTAAACAAAAAAATAATTGTTTGCACAATTCCACGCTAGATCTTCGCGCTACCTTCAAGCTAGAACCCAGCTGCCCTGTTCTTGCTTCTTCTTTCAAGCTTCAATGGCAGTGGACTACTGAAACCACTAATCAAGAAGACAGTGGACTATTAAGAAGCTAGAATTAGATCTACCATTATGGATGATCAAAACACTAAACATTTTAGATCTAAAAAACTAAGAAAAAAGCTTCAAAGAAGCTAGATTATTAAAGGATGATGAAGAAGAGTGCAAGAAATAACGGTGGGAGGGTGGTTTTTGGCCATGAAGAGAGGACAAAAACCACCCTCTGTAAGAAAATGGAGAGAGGGCTCCGGCGGCTAAAACTATAGAGAAACTAGGGTTGGAAATATCTATTTTATTATATGGTAATTTGTTTACTGAGTATATGCATTTGATGCTGACTAGGGGACTGAGGCAGTTCAAGGAATATCATTGAATATGTTTCAAGTTGAAGATGTACAACTCAGTCCTGAGGCATTCGAGGGAATGGACAATCTTAGAGTTCTCAAATTCTTTTACAGTGGCAATAGCACTCATGATCATTGGTTTTATAATGATGGCTTCTTCATAGGGAAACAAGTATATCTCCCTCAAGGCCTCAAATTTCTGTCTGGTGTACTAAGGTTTCTCAAATGGCCTGGATATCCTTTCAAATCTTTGCCAATTGGTTTTTGTGCAAAGAATCTTGTTGAGCTTCACATGCGTCACAGCAAACTCAAGGAACTTTGGAAGGGAGGTCAGGTAGGTTTTAGCTAGTCTACTTTATAAAATATACATGGATGCTTATGTGCAGGTTTTTTTTTTTGGTCTAAACTAGCACTATAGAGAGTTTACTAGACTTTTAATAATCCAGTTCAACCTGAATAGGAGGACAAGTGTGGTAAATATCTCCCAGCAGCTAATTTGATATGTCAAAATATTAATTTAGTGTTACATTTTTCTATCCTTGCAGAATCTTGAAAATTTGAAATTAATTGATCTTAGGGACTCCAGGGATCTAGTCAGAATTCCAGACTTATCTAGAGCCACAAATCTTGTAGATTTAAAGTTGCAGAATTGTAGTACGTAGTTTGGTGGAGATTTCCTCATTGCTTCAATATTTGAGGAAGCTTACTGAATTGGATTTATCAGGTTGTTCCAGTCTTCGCAGGCTACCGAACTGCCTTCATTCGCAATATTTTAAGAGACTTATTCTCCTTAATTGCCAAAAAATCGAAGAGTTTCCCAAGATTCCGTGTTATGAAAAGCATGATGGAATTTTAATAGAACAAGTGGCCTAATCCTTTCAACTTTATGGTTTGGATTTGTCTGGGTGCTCAATGCTACAGTCTCTTCCATACAACATTTGCAATCTGAAATGTCTTAGATGTTTAAAAATTAGTTATTGTGTAAATCTACATAGATTGCCTGAGCACCTGGGGAATCTAGAATCTCTGCTTAGTCTTGATGCAAGCGGTAGTGGTATAAAAGGACTACTCGACAGCATTCGCAATCTGAAAGTGCTTGCATCTATAAATATTAGTGGATGTGCAAATCTAGTAGGACTGCCAGAGAAATTGGGAGATCTGGCATCTCTTCTGACACTTTTAGCATATGGGAGTGCTATCAAATATTTACCGCAGCTTCCATCATCTCTACAGAATCTATATTTAAGAGACTCTGCATCACTAGAATCAACATCACTTCAACTGGTCAAGGAATTATCCCATGTTAGATATTTTAAGTTTTTCAACTGTGTGAATTTGGGAGAGGAGGAACGCAATAAAATGATGGACCAAGCATTAGAAAGACCCTTCTTCAACATAACTAATCACCAGGTATATATCTTCTTTTTGTTCTCTGCTATTTTTGAAAAAAAATCAAATTAATTAAATTAAAATTCATGCCTACACTCAGAATATTACACTCAATTATTGGAGGTGTGACATACAATACTATATGTACTTTGTGAAGAAGAAGATACCTGTACAGCACTCACGTTGTATAACTGACCACGTTATAACTACCATCAATAACGAAATTATTTTTAAAAGCTGTCCTCTACAGCACTTACAACACCCAAGATAATTGTCTACATTATGACCATGCCCTGCAAATTCTCTTTGTTTTATTCTTCCGCATACTGGACCACAAATAAACATCACACGTGATTCTTATTTTTAATACTCTTCCCCCATACTCTGCAGCACTTAAGATGGCTGTTCACGATGACCATATTCATATTCTTCTTTTAATATGTTTCGGCCATACTGCACCACTATAGTGCACTTCTAACAGCTAGAAAACAATATTATTTCTTCAGAATCTCGTGTATAGTCATATGTATAAGAAGCTGTAAGCTATTTTCGGTTCTGTAATGAATGAGAATTATTCTTTTTGCTTCTGTTAAGTTTTATTTTGCTTCAGGTTCTTCACTTTGAATATCTTATATTTGATCAATAAATTGCATTTGAAACATATATAGTACATGTTACGAATCCAACCATTGGTAGAAAATTGATTAGCCAAGTGGCAAAGTCTCCCATTAGAGTATAAATGGTGAAACTAGATGTATATACTGATGTGTTTATTCCTGTTCTATATATTGGCAGTTTCACAAGAATCTCTACTTATGTGTCCCACGGAGTGAAGTAGCAAAAAGGATCAAGTATAAAAATAAGAGGATCTTCCTTGTCTCTGTCAATACCACAATGCGAAAGGTGGTCAGACATTCGAGGTTTCTACGTTTGTGCTGTTATTGATCCCAATCTCTTCGATCAACACCAACACCGCTCTTGTAGTGTTCAATGTGAAATTGTTCTCCACTTGTCTAGTAGTCTTTCCAATTGGAATATTCCTCTGCGTTCTTACTTTGATAATTCTACAATACTATCCTTAAGTCAAGGCACCTGTTCCTTTGGCGTAGAGATTTCATTGTGGGTAAGCTTTTTACCGATACCGTGGTCTTTTCGTTTTTCCTTGAAGATACTAACAGTAGATCACGCTGTTATGACGTGATAATTGAGTGTGGAATCCATCCAATATTCTATGATCATGATGGACAGTAATGGAAGAATAGCCTCCCACTGGGAATTGTTTCGCTACTGCTGCACTTGCATGCACCTGAATGGTGATGACAAAAATGCTTTGGCATCTTCTAAGAGCCACATCTTTTGAGTTGCTTAAAAGTCGTGTCAGATGAACAAGCAAACCCTGTACATTATGTTTCAATCTTGGATTTTGCTAAAAGAAAGTGCAAAATGACTCAATGCAGTGCTTAAGTTCAAACACTGAATTTTTTTTTTATTAGTAACAAAATACGAAGGAATGCTGACAAATGTTAGGCGGAGAAGCATTATTTGTCGGGGTGTTGTTCTATTGCTTAAGGTTTGTCTTTGTTTGCTGGATCTTTGTTGTATAAGGAGTTTTTGGGATTGACCAAAAAACAATTCAAAACTTCACTTCACTTTTCATTTCTTGCATCACTAGTATCACTGAAACACCATTGATGAGCATTTTATAGCATTGGCTTGGATTATATTTATAGGTTGGATTTTGAGAAAGACCTGTTGGCTTGGTTATAGTCAACAATTATCACTGACGAGCATTGCTTTGTTTTTTTATTACTATTTTTAATTTTGGATTATTAGGAAAAGAAAATTAATTTTGGACTAAATAATTTTCTTTCCTAGAACATGTTGAAGGCCAAATTGAACCTTTTCTCCATACTGCTCAATTCCGTCAGTTGACTCCGAGTCAAAAATAAAATAATAATAATAAATAAATAAATAAAAACTTCGTTTCTTAATAGCCAAAGTGCAAACTGGACCTCGATATTTTGCCCTAATTTTATATATGACCTTTTCATTTTTTTTAGCTAAATTAGAATTTTTCCTTTTTAATGTTAAACCATATTGGATCTTTTGTGAGTACAATGAAGTTCTATAACTTTTTTTTAAGTACAATTAAGTCCTATAATAAATTAAAAAAATTAATTTTAATGGTTAATTAACTAGCAAATAAAATTGATAAAAAAATTAAAATAATGTATATAGATAACCTAATTATAAAGTTTTCAGCATTTTTAAATCCACACAATAACTTTAAAATTTTTTTATTGAATTTTAAAAACTTTACAATTAAATGGTATACATTTAAAAAAAATGATCAATTTTATTTCTTAATATAAATAGCATATTGATAATTGGTCCAAAGTTTATTTTTAATGGTTGAATAAAAAAAATTTATTCATCAAGTAAAAATTTTTTCATTAATATAAATAATTTTTCGTTAGTTTACCATTAAAATTAAATTGATGAATAAAATTTTTTATTCAATCATTGACATAAATTTTATATATTAATGAAAAAAATTGGTCATTTTTTGAAATTTATATCACTTGATTGTAACGTTTTTAAAATGAAAAAATAAAGAAATTATTGTATGTGTTTAAAAATGTTTAAAACTTTATAATTAGGTTATATATTTTTAAATTAATTTTATAAATTTTATTTGTTAGTTAACCATTAAATTTATTTTTTTTAATTTATATGACTTAATTGTACTAAAAAAAATTATGAAACTTAACTATACTCACAAAAAGTTCAACGCAGTCTAGTATTAAAAAGGAATTGTCATCCCAATTGTGCAAGCTGCTGGCTTATCGTAAGTTTGCAATAACTACTATCACTTTCATATCCAAATCACCAAACTATGCACAAATTATTTCTTTTCTGTATTTGCGCTAAAATAATTTATAAAAACAACTAAAATATAAAGACTTTGCCAAGCACATAACAATTAGATTTCCTTTTTTTTTTCAAATTTATTGGTGATAATAATTTTTTTAAAATTTTTTTATGCAAATGTGATTAATTTAAGAAAATTTAATTTGATAAGTATTCGAATATAGAACTTCTCACTATAAATGTCCGGGTACAAAGACTCCATGGGACTTTATGTGCAAGTGGCTAGCTGCTTCAAGTAGATGGTAAAACGTGAGGAGTAAGTTTTGAAAAAACAATCCTGTTTTTATGGTGTAAATTTGGTTAATTCAGTTGTGTTTAATTTGTGAGTCAAAACTAAATTTTTTCTTTGAAATTTCTTTATTCTATCTTTTAATGGATTGATGATTACATTAACAAAATGCTTTCTTTGAATTTTAAGTTTAATTGTGACATCATAATTGCTCAAATTTCCTTCCTAACCAGTAGGCAAGACAAGAAATTTCTTGCTTGACGTTGGACAATTACTTTCAATTAATCAATCAATTTTTTTTGAACGACACAAGACTTACTGTAGACGCACCAACTTCCAGGCAATTGCTGACTGGAAGAGGCCCACCTACATGCTTATAACGCACACACACATGCCACAATCAACCGATGTGGGATCCCGAAGGACCAGTCCTCCTGGCTCCCCCATCAGCTCCACGATCAGGCCCTATTTTCAAGCGGGGTAGGTCCATTTGCTCTTTTTTTTTTGAACGACACAAGACTTACTGTAGACGCATCAACTTCCAGGCAATTGCTGATTGGAAGAGGCCCGCCTACATGCTTATAACGCGCACACACACACAAGCCACAATCAACCGATGTGGGATCCCGAAGGACCAATTAATCAATCAATTGGTGGAGGCAATATTATATTATTAATCACATCCGTAATTAATGGCTTTGTAGAAATTAACAACTTCAAGTTTTGCTTTTCACATTAGGCTCTTTTCTCTGAAGAAGGTACTTCCCTTCTTCTAGTTTTCTTCTTCACTAGTCTTTGCATTAGGCCCTTTCTCTATTTAGAGTGTAAAGTTATCTTTATTTCACTTACGGTATTAAAATAGTATCATGGCTACTGCTGTATATGTTGTAGACTGTTTGTAATGTCACTTTTCCAAGCAATTTGATATTGTCTTACAAGTTAATTAAGCTAAATATATATAAGTGGTCTTCACTTCTCCTTGGAAGCATGCAATTATCTTTGATTGATTCAAGTGGGTCCTTTAAAAAGTCTTATTCTACATCATTTGACAATGTGTTACACGTATTCATGGCCGAGTCTAGCCTTGGGGCGATCTTTGTCTACTCCACTGCGTTACACTCTACGGTTAGATTACATATACTTAAAGTATTTTAGACATGGAAAATTAAAACGAGACATTCACCTTTACGTTAGATGTGAGAATTTTCTCAGTGACTAGAGGGCATTTCTTCCACACCAAATAGATAATGTGTGTGTTTCTTCTCGGAAGTTACTTTCTAGCTTCCAGCTTTCTTTACTTTTTGGTCATTACTAATACACATTTTCTTGTCATATTTTTCCAGAGTTTATATATGTATGTGCATTTTGTTATTTTATAAATTTGTTATCCCTAACATATTTTACCTCCACACCCAATCAATATGCAACATTTTCTTGGTTTCTTTTCCATAGTAACTGGCCCTTCTTAGAGTTCATCCTAATTTATATTTCCTCTCTATAGTCTTAAGATTTGTCGGGTTATGGCTTTTGATTCTTCTTCTTTGGCTTCTCAACCCAAGAAGCATGATGTGTTCGTTAGTTTTAGAGGTTCAGATGCGCGCAATGGTTTCCATCTCTATAAAGCTTTGATTGGAGAAGGAGTTGTTATCTTTGTGGATGAAAACCTTGAGAGAGGAGAAGATATCTCAACGTCCCTCTTGGAAACCATTGAACAATCTTATCTTTCTTTAGTCATTTTCTCTGAAAACTATGCATTTTCTCCGTGGTGTTTACATGAGCTTGTGAAGATACTCGAGCGCAAAATAGATAGTTCTACCTACTTTTTATGAAGTAGATCCAACCAATGTTCAAGAGCTGACAGGAAGTTTTGGGGTTGCAATTGCTAAGCATAGAGAAGAAGAATTCAACTACTCTTTACGCAGAGTGGAGAGTTGGTGCCAAGCATTAAAGGAAACAGCTGAATTGTCAAGGCTGGTTTCTCAGAATATTAAGTAAGCATTTTTCTAGTTCTTCTTTAAAAAAAAATATTATTTTGCACATTCGATTAATTGAAGAATTATTTACTTATAGAGAAAGGATAAGAGTGAAATTGTGTATTGTTATAGAATTTAGAGAAAAGAACCATAAGGAAACACATGCAAGAGGAAAATGCTAATATAAAACTGTGGTATTTTTGGACATATCACATGGCAGCAAAATATCAAGAAAAATAAAAAAATCACAATCTTCTAATAGTAGAATAGTCAAATCACAAAATATTTTACCCTACATGTCCCTAAATAAAATGACCTAACGCACATTGAATTTGTTGTATGTTTTCTTGTTGGTCATTTTGCCCTTTTATATGCATGACCAGGTGACATAGCGGAAGCCTATCAAATTAGGGATAACTATTATGATCTGTTGATTCACGCACGAACACCCGGAATGCAATCTTCTATTTATCTATTGATTCAAACGAATACCAAAATAATAGGCATCAAGATTCATTGATTCTCAAAAGAATGCCGAAATTTGAGAAAAATAGAAAATTCTATTAAAATTCATCAAAAAATGTCTCAAAACATTGAATAAGATAAATAAATACTGTTCAAGAAAGAAATCCTAAAAGAAAAGGGCAAAAAGATCATAAAAACACACTAAAAACTTTAAAGCTAAATTTGAGGCCTTAAACAGTTGAATTTGGCCTTAAAACTTGGGCCATTACAGGTCGAAGCCTACTTTTTAATTAGTTGCCTTTTGAGTGCCTAATCCACTAAGTAAAATTGGCTAGGTATCTTCACCTATGCAATGCAGACAATTTTTTTTTTTGTGCTTTCGGTGCTATTAGGACACAATTAAATAGTGAGATTTAGAATAAAATGCATTAGAAACTACTTACAAAGTGATAGTTCACTTTCCAAGAAATTCAGTATTATCGTACAAAATTACTAAGTGTTGTTTTGTGTTTTGCTGGATCTTCTGTTATATAAGAGATTTTGGGATTGATAAAATCTTCTTTGGTTAATTGACCCAAAAAGGAAAAAAAAAAAAACAAATCAAGACCTCACTTTTCATTCCTAGCACCCTTAATATCACTACAACCCCATTGATGATACATCATATAGTATCAATGTTCATGTACCGGTGTTTTTTATATGGCTTGCTTTGTCTTGTTGTTTTATATCATGATTTTTGCATTTTGATTCTTTCTTAATAGGGAGATCATATGATCTAAACATTAATTAATTATACATGTTAGGTTTTTGACTTACATTATGAAGAATCCAAATTGGATTTGGATTAGGAAAATTAATTCTTAGGAAAGAAATTAATTTTGGAATGTTTCTAAAACTTCCCAAACAAGTTTGCTTGAGGAAAAAGTTTTAAAGGTTTATAAAAGAAGGTTTTTCAAGATGCTAAGGTGTGACATAAGACACAATGTAGAGGTGTTGTCTGGTGAAAGTCATGAAGCTAAGGACACAAGACAACTTGGAATTTGCAAGTTTGAGTGGGAGCTATGCTTTGGTGTGAGAATAACATCAAGGGGCTTGAGTGTGGGAATAACATCCAAGGGGGCTTGGGGCTTTGGGATTATTGTATTTATTCTTTAGGGTTTCTAGAGAGGGTTCCTTTAGAGTTTTAGAGGGTGTTTTCTTCTAGGGTTTCTAGAAGGGTGGTATATCTCTATGGTTTATAGAGAGGTTTTCTAGGGTTTCTAGAGGAGTGTGAATTCTTCTTGTTTATATGAGAGGGTGATGCAAACTTATAGGTTTGGGTTTAATCAACTCAAGGGAAGTGACAATATATTGTATTGGTGTTTTTTCTCATATAGTGAAGAATTGGCATCTCTACATCAATGTAGGCAATTAAAAGTTGAACCACGTAAAATCTTGTGTGCTCTTATTTTTTTGATTTTGGTTTTTATCTTGACATGTTTATTGATTGGTTTAATTGGGAGGAGTTTTTCCCAACAATACAATTGGAGACAGTTCTCCCCTTTTAAATTAATACTACAAAATTTGAATCATGTACCTTAAGACACCCCTAGAGAGAAGTTATCACTTGACTATTTTCTCACTAACTATGAATTTTTTCACAAAGTATGAGCTTATCTGGAATGAATTTTTGGGAGATTTGGTAGCTTGACATAGTTGACATCAGTAGTAAATTTTTTCCTAGATCATTATTAATAAAGTTTTGTTGATTAAAAAAATCATTTAATGAGCATTAATTGATTTTCTCTATTAAGGGCAAAATTGAACCTTTTGAACATATTGCTCAATTCCTTTATTCTATGTTTGAATGTAAGAGATTTCACTATAGATTTGAATATTATTTAAATCTCTTTTTTAAAAACTAAATGGATTTGTATCCATGAAAATTTGAAACAAATGCAAAATAAATTTAAAAGTTTATTTTATAAGAATTTGAAATGACATGTAATTATATGGTATTTGAAACCATTATAATCGAAACTTAAGATTTGAAGTCAAATATTTGCATTCGAACATACTCTTGGTGGACTTTAAGTCAATAAATAAATAAAAAGTTGCAATTTTTTAATTCACCAAAATAATTGTGTTTCCATTTCCATGAACATGAGAAAAAAAAGAGCAATGCTATCCTGATAGAATCTATCTAATTTTTTTGGATAGAAAAATTCAATGACAGTAAAAAGACTCATATAACATTTATATTGGAAGGAAGGATATTTGACCTATAGAAGAGAAAAAAGGGAAAAAAAACATTAATAACCTAACATCGTTTTCCTAAAAAGGCTTTGGAAGACTGAATATAGTAAATTTTCCAATTATTCTCTATTTAATGCCACCTCCCAAAATGCAAAAAGATGACTCTGCTTTTAGCTTTTTCTTTCTTTCTTTCAAAGATTGAACGTGTAAGGCAAAGCCAACCCAATGAGGTATTTTCAAAGTGACAAGTCAAGTCACTTTCTATTGCTTTTGCAAATGGATTCTTGAGAAGGAGTGTATGGATAAATAGTTCTCGAGAAGGGTACTATTGAAGAGTAGGTACATAATTAAGACATAGACGCAATGTAGTGTATATAGTTTGCTTGAGAAATTAAAAATATAAAAATAAGAAAATAAATATTATAATTTATTAATATTATAAATATTATATGATTTTAAATTTTATAATTTACTAATTAAAATATATTATTATTATTATTATATTTGATAACTTATTAATTATTATTTTCAAGAAATAATTTAATCTTATTGATATTATTTAAAATTAATGAGCTAAATAATATTGTAATTATTAATTTTATTGTATATTAATATATGGACATATTATAAATAGACATATATTATAGATAACGGGTGAGCATTCGGTTAATTGGTCGGTTAAAGGATTAGGGATTAAGCAAATTTTTACCCAAAATGAAAACAGAAGTTGAAACCATAAATATAAGGGATTCAGAATTAGGTGATGGTTATCGGTTGACCCAAGTATAATAAAATTTTATTATCAAAATAAGAAGAAAAAATGTGCAACGTCTAGGATTCGAACCAAAGATATATTTTAAGCTTAGCAACATGCTTACCATCAAACTACACATGGGATAACATATCTATATATATATATATATATATATATTCAAAATCTCAAATCAAATAGAATTTGGTTTGGTTCGGTTATTCAGTCCAATTTTGGTTTTTGCATACCCCTAATTGTAGATAATTAAAACGATGTAGTTTTTGTCTAAAACAATGTTTTTTTAATTAAAGTAAGTAATTATATTACAAAAGGGGTCATTTTTATTAATTACAATATATAATTACATTTAAAGATTTATTAATTATTATTGTTATTAAGTAATCTAATCTTATTGGTATTATTAAGTAATCGAGTCAAGCCGACTTGCGAGCTACTTGGGATCAACTGAGGTAAAACTCGGGATCGATTTAATTATTGTCAAGTTGAACTTGAGTTCGAGCTACTCGAGTAGATTTTTGAGTCGAGCTCAAGATCCTAAATATGTGATTTGATATGTTCATGAGCTTAATCGAGCATATTTACCATTTTGCTTTTTTATTTCAATATAATTATAAATATATCTTATCAAATCAAGTCGAGTTCAAACTCGATTAGAGTTTGAATATTTTAAAATTTTAAAAATTTATTTAATTAATCGAGTCAAGTTCGAGTATATCAATTATTTAATTGAGTCAAGTTGGAGCTTCAAAAAAAGAGCTTGATTGAGTTCAAGCTTCAAGTTTGAAAGTTGAGTCAAGCTCGAGGCTGACAGTGTGTCAATTCGACTCGGCTCAATTATACCCCTGTACATAGACATATATTATAGATAACTAAAACGACATAGTTTTGCCCAACTCTACATCATTTTAATTAAAGTAAGTAGTGATTTTATAAATAAAAACAAGAGACATTAGGTCATTTTTTTTAATTAAAATATAATATAATTTTATTATATATATATACACATACACATACACACATGGTTGTTGAAAATTATATAATATAAGGTTAAGTATACACAATAATTTTGCCGAAAATATGTATTAAATATATGTTTATACAAAAAAGTATAAATATACACAAAGTTTTACTATTTATTTGTTGGTAATAAATATAAATTTAATCAATAATATAAATTAGTGTATAACATAAATTTTCGAATTCCCGTTTTGAACTATGCAATATCAATCTATTCCAAAAGAGCCGAATCTCCGTATAGAATCATCTCGAAAAAAATGAAATAGTACCGATATGGAAATTTTTAAATTTAATATCGGCATTAAAAATTTTATTTTTAAAATTTTTAAAATTTAGTATGATTTCAAAAATTTAAAATTTTCAAATTTTTTGGACTCGTTTTATTTTACATATTAATTGTAAAGCTAAGGACTAAACATGTGAATTAAAATGGCTAGCCAAGTATATGTCCCAACCAAGCAAAATGAGGAAAAGATGGGACATAATTAGGTTTTTTTGTGACATATTGCTCAAAGGGTGTAGTGGTAAGGGGCATTAAAGCCCATTGGGGAGTGTTGGTTCGAACCCACTCCCCACCCCTTTCCCAACTTCCCCCTTTCCCAATATTCCCAGTTCAAAAAAACAAAAAACGAAAAAAAAAACAAAAAAAAAAAAAACAAAAAGGGTTGGTGATAGCGCATCATGGAGCTGTTATAGTAGGGATTAGGAAAGGTACACTTTGCACGTGAACCCATAAATAATAAAGTTGAATCATCTTTACAAAAGTAAATGGGATAGTGACCCTGTAAGTCTTAAAAGTTAGGCTATTTTTGCAATTAAGTCCTACAAGATTTAAGTATATCAATTGAGCCTATAAACTTTTAAAAAATTTCACCGTTAGTCCTAAGGTGTCAACTTTAACAGAATTGGCTGATGTGGCAGTGTCTTTACCATTCTCCTTCAAAGATAGTGATGACATGTTAATCATCCTTCAAAAACCACTCCTTCAAAGATAGTGATGACATGTCAATCATCCTTCAAAAACCACTTGACACGTAAAGACACTGCCACATCAGCCAATTCTGTTAAAGTTGACGTCTTAGGACTAACGGTGAAATTTTTTAAAAGTTCATGGACTCAATTGATATACTTAAATCTTATAGGACTTAATTGAAAAAATGGCCGAACTTTTAGGACTTACCGAGTCATTATCCCAAAGTAAATTGATTATATAAATTAATAACGTGCTTTCTTAGAATTTTCTTGCTTATTGTTGAAGCAGTGGTAGGAATTAGAGGCATCTTCATGAAGGTGCATTTTGATGCCTAGCAACTTTAAGCAGAGGGCATTCCTCCATTTCACATCAATTTGGCACTTTTCTTCTTTAATTCTCTTTTTAATCTACTGAAGAGAAATTTTCCAACTTTTTTTTTTAATTTCTCTATTTTTCCACACCCACGCAGCATCTTCTTGCTCATCTTCTATACAGCAATAAGCGGATAGATTATGTTAATTTACTCTGTTTACACTTTACAGTATTGATCTAGAATCATGGCAGCAGCAGCTGCTGCTGCTGCTGCTACTTCTTCTTCTCAACCCAAGAAGTGTGATGTGTTCATTTGTTTCAGAGGTTCAGATGTGCGCAATGGGTTTCTAAGTCATTTCCATAAAGCTTTGCTTGATACAGGCGTTTGTAGACACCCAATTTCGGGATAACTGAGCATGGATGCGACAGAGAACTCCGATGATGAGAAAATTAAAAATTAGTCTCGGGATGTTTGAGTTCAGAATCTCAAAGAAGCTTGTTTGTGTTTCTAAAGTACGTTTAAG
>CATIWK010401570.1:0-15093 GCA_949634005.1 Mallotus japonicus
TCACTTACTTGAAAAAGAAAGATATAATTGTTTAATGAGCACAAGCTAGGTTGGTTATTAATAAATATTTTTATATGCATACATATAATAAAAATTAGACCTAATTACTTAAAAAATTCTAAACTTTATGAGTTTTATTTAAGCATGTTCTTTCAACTTTTATTTAAAAAATCTTGAACATTACATATTTTAACAAATTTAATACATTCTTTTAAAATTTATAAAAAAAATCATATACTTTATAGCTTTTAACAATTTTAGTATATTCTTTTAAAATTTTTTGTTAAAAAAATTGTTAAAACTCATAGAGTTCATGATTTTTTAGATAATTATGCCAATATTAAATTATATTTGTTCAATCAATTTCTTAATTATAAAATATTATAGTACTTAATGTTGATATGACACTAAATTTCTTTTAAATGAAAAAAGAGAATGTAATGAGTTAGTAAAATTTTTCTTCTTAAAATATATCATTTTAAAATAAAAAATAGTATTTCAATTTGTTATAAATTTAGAATTGCTTATATGTCATTGAAATGAATTTTTTAATTAAAAACATGTTAAAATTATTTAAAGGTGTAAAGTTTACAATCTCAAAGTGAAAAAGTTTCAGTATTATATAAACAATTGCAAACTTATGAAAAATTAAAATATTATATTTTTTTAATTTTAAAATAGTATATTTTAAGGAGAAATTTTTTGCTAGATATTTAAATTTATTTTCTTTTATATATATAGTTTAATATTGAAATAATTTTTTTTTTGATAAATTTTAAAAGAATATACTAAAATTGTTAAAAGTTATAAAGTTTGTGATTTTTTTATAAATTTTAAAAGAATATATTAAATTTGTTAAAATATGTAAAGTTCAAGATTTTTTAAATAAAAGTTGAAAGAACTTGCTAAAATTATTAATACTTATAAAGTTCAGAATTTTTTAAATAATTAGGCCTAAAAATTAACTTAAATGATATATTTTTTTGTATATTTATATATTATCGATCATTTAATTGATCAGATAACGAACTTTTCAAATAATAAATACTTTTATATACGTGTGTAATTTAATATATTTTTTTTATCACATTTTATCCGATATTTGGTTGGACAATAAATAGTTTAAACTAAAAAATAAATAAAATAATTGTTTTAAAAAAGGAAAAATAAAACTAGAATTGTTACTAGTTTTCACTAATAGAAAACAACTAGACAAGTATCAACAGCTATATAACGCAAGCTCACTTTTGTAATAATCTGTAAACTCTGCCCATTTCTAGCCGCTAATCTCTCTTTCTCTTTCTCTAGATTCTGAGTTTTTATATTATTTTTTGTTTTTACAGTTAATAACACTGTCGTCACCGTGCAAGAAAAAAAATAAAAAGAGCCATAGCACAAACACCAATACAACCTCATTCCAGTAACAATTCTTTATCTTTTCTCTGCTGTGAGAGCAAGAACTGGAATTTGAGTGAAAATGGCAGGGAATGACTGGATAAACAGCTATCTTGAAGCAATTCTTGATGTGGGTCCTGGTTTGGATGATGCTAAATCATCTTTGCTGCTCAGAGAAAGAGGAAGGTTCAGCCCTACTCGCTATTTCGTTGAGCAAGTTATCACTGGATTTGATGAAACCGATCTTCATCGTTCGTGGGCTCGGGTGTGTTTATCTTCTTGTGTTACGTTTGTGTGATCAAAAGATTGTGTTTTTGTGCAATTTACTGATAAAAAGATTGCACTTTTATGTGTTTATCTGCATGTGTGATTGGTTGGTGTCTCTGTTTTTTTTTATGAGTTTTAGGCTCAGGCAACCAAGAGTCCTCAAGAGAGGAATACTAGATTGGAGAATATGTGTTGGAGGATTTGGAACTTAGCTCGTCAAAAGAAGCAGGTTGGTTTTTTTTTTTTAATGAATTTTTTTTTTGGATTAACTGTTTGTTTTGATGTGAGATTTGATGCACAGTGTTTTGTTGTGTATAAACCAGTGATCATAGCTTATTGGAGGCAGAAACTATGTATATGTCTTTTATATATATATATAGTATGGAAAATTGTGTTCTTCAAGAGGAGGTGTGGTTATTGTTCTTAATGGCATACCAGTTTGTACAGTTGGGTCTGATCCACTATGTAACACTGTAGTGTCCTATGTATTCATGTGTAATTCGGTGTATTCTTCCTATGAGCAACTGTTGCTTATTTATTCATAAGCCTTCAATACCAAGAAATGATTTTGTGGTGACTTGTGATACAGTAATAGACATTTGTTTTTTGATAAAATTTTTAGAAGATGGACTGACTATTTAGTTTATACAATGTTCATCCTGAGGCAAGGAAAATGTTTACTTCAAACTGTGTAGTTTGCAGATAAGCATGATGTTTCTTTTCATTTTCTTTCGAGATTTAATTTGTTTTTCAGTCAGCCTTACGTACTTGGAGCTTTGAATTTTCTGAATTTCATTGTAAATTCATATTCTGGTTTTAGATTCTCTATTCTAGGATGGATTATGAATGGTCAATGAACTATTAACTATGCTCCTGTTTTTTCAGCTTGAGGGGGTGCTTGCCCAGAGGAATGCTAAACGTCGACTTGAACGTGAAAGAGGCCGCAGAGAAGCCACTGCTGACATGTCTGAAGATCTATCGGAGGGCGAAAAAGGAGATACAGTAGGTGATTTATCAGGTCATGGTGATAGCCATAGAGGCAGACTACCCAGAATCAATTCTGCAGATGCAATGGAGGCATGGGCTAATCAGCAGAAGGGCAAAAAGCTATACATTGTATTAATAAGGCATGAACTGAACTCAGTTCTCCGGTGTTTACATGTTATCATGGAGACTCCTCTAAAGTGTTTAGTTGGTGTTGTTGATATTTAGTAGTTTAATCAGTAGGATTGTTGAATAGAGTTGTGCATTCTGTACATGATACTAAGTTTGCGACTCTTCAGTTGGATAGCTGCTGAAGGGAAAATGCATATCCTGATTATGATTTTAGGATGTAAAGTATGATTTTTCAGGTGTTCACATGATCATTTATTGTTATTTTTAACTAGTACTATGCGTGCAGTCTTCATGGTCTAATACGAGGTGAAAATATGGAGCTTGGACGAGATTCAGATACTGGTGGTCAGGTAACGTTTGGTAATAGAACCTTTTTTTTTTTTTTTTTCAAAGTAGCCTGGACATATAATCTTCTTACTGGAAGGTCATCGATCTTTGATTTGCTTCTTTTAGGTGAAGTATGTTGTGGAACTTGCAAGGGCTTTAGGCTCAATGCCAGGAGTCTATCGAGTTGATTTGTTAACTAGACAGGTGTCATCTCCAGATGTAGATTGGAGTTATGGTGAGCCCACAGAGATGCTGACTCTAAGAAGCTCAGATGATTTTGAGGATGAAATGGGAGAGAGCAGTGGTGCCTACATTATTCGTATTCCATTTGGACCAAAGGATAAGTATGTCCCTAAGGAACATTTGTGGCCTCATATCCCTGAATTTGTTGATGGTGCGCTTAACCACGTAATTCAGATGTCCAAAGTTCTGAGGGAACAAATTGGCAGTGGGAAGCCAATCTGGCCTGTGGCCATCCATGGACATTATGCTGATGCAGGCGATTCTGCTGCTCTTTTATCTGGTGCTTTAAATGTGCCAATGCTTTTCACTGGTCATTCACTTGGCCGAGATAAGTTAGAGCAGCTGCTGAAACAAGGCCGACTCTCAAGGGATGAGATAAATTTTACATATAAAATAATGCGTCGTATAGAGGCTGAGGAGTTTTCCCTTGATTCTTCTGAGATAGTCATAACCAGTACCAGACAGGAGATTGATGAGCAGTGGCGTTTGTATGATGGTTTTGATCCAATACTGGAGCGCAAACTGCGAGCGAGAATCAAGCGTAATGTGAGCTGTTATGGCAGGTTCATGCCTCGCACAGCTGTGAGTACCCCGATGACTTTTTTTTTTTCCTTAACCTAAAGTTGATATTCAAAGGCCATAGTTTCTTTCTTGGTAACATATCAAGTTGTCAGAACCTGACTAACCCTGTCTGGTGCTCTAGCTTGGATTATAGAATTTTGGGCATATTTATGTATTATTAACCACTATGCAAATTGATTTGTGCTATCTCTGCTCATCTGTGATATTTGGGCTCTTCATGTGCTACTCAATGATATAAAGGTCCAGTTTGATTGATCAGCATTCTTATGAGCTGTTCTAGGAATCTACTCATTAGGAGTTATAGGAAGACATCAAAGATGATAAAACTGGTTTCTCATTTTACTTTCACAATGTAGTCTTCTGGTTTGGTACTGTGAATCTAGAAATATCATACAGTTAAAACCATTAAAACTCTCATTTGAACAAAATTTTTGTACTTGTGTATTTCTCTATCCATTCTCCTCCTTTGAATTTCAGCTTATGGGAGTCATATATGTCTATTAAAGGGAAATTGTAATACATATTTTGTTGATAATATTTGCTTACTATTTTAAGAAACTGATGGATTAAATCTTTAATAAATGGTTTTTTTTGTTTTCTTCTGGGCAATAAAAGAAATGTTATAAAAAGGGGCTTAACGCTGTTAGGAATAGGACTAAGAGGAATTTGACAACAGAGAAGTCTAGATCTGTGTCTTTTACGCATGCATGATAATGTATTTTTGCGTGCTTGTTACAATCTGAAATTTAGGGAACTGCTGCACCAGATTGACTTGGTGCAGCACTTGGTTTCTATACTTCCCTGCTCCAAGAATACTTGGTAGGTTCATATACACTAATGTCCTATCATGGTTTTAATGCATACCTATGGGTTGATGCCTTGCTAGTTATTCGAAGCTTTAGTAATATTTTTTAGTGCTTTGCAGATAATTCCTCCTGGAATGGAGTTTCGTCACATCGTTCCTCAAGAAGGTGACATGGATGGTGAAACAGAAGGAAATGATGACCATCCTACTTCTCCTGATCCACCAATCTGGAATGAGGTTCTCATTTTTTCCTCTTTATGTTACTTGTGCATCCTAAACAAATAGCCAATATAGTTCGTCTCAGTTCTCTATTTAAGGGAAAATGTACTGCATTGAGTGCTGTGCTTAAAGTGAGTATGTTCCTAAACTCTTTGCAGTTTTTAAATTGATGCCAGTTTAGTGCTTGCTATTCTGCAGATAATGCGCTTCTTCTCAAATCCTCGCAAACCTATGATACTTGCCCTTGCTAGGCCAGATCCCAAAAAGAACATCACCACTTTGGTTAAAGCATTTGGAGAATGCCGTCCATTGAGAGAGCTTGCCAATCTTGTATGTTTAGTCACCTAACTAGACCTGTTTTGATGGATTCATGTACTTGAATATTGCTCAGGTTGTCTTATCTTCTGATTTCCTTTTCCTTTTCCTCTGTCTCTGTGGTGTTCATTTTGCAGACACTGATTATGGGTAACCGAGAAGGAGTTGATGAGATGTCAAGTACAAGTGCTTCTGTCCTTCTTTCAGTTCTTAAGCTTATTGACAAATATGATCTGTATGGATATGTTGCATACCCTAAACACCACAAGCAGTCTGAAGTCCCTGATATATATCGTCTAGCAGCAAAGACAAAGGTATGCTTTGTAGTTTTCATGTCAGATAAATCTACCCTCTTTCTTTATTGCTCTATTTAACATTTATTTCATGAATGCTCTGTTTTATGCACTCTTCTCGTTCTTATCTTCAGCCTTTAGGTCTTCCCCTGCTGTACATTATATAATGGAAACTATATCATCACTCGGAGCTCGTACATTAACTTCTTCTTTAAAAAAAAAAAAAAAATCATTGATGTTGCTATTGTTGTTTATTTGTTCTGTTGGGACGTAATTGGCTTCTTCAGTCTAATACAGTTGACCAATGCATTTGGTGATAATACACAGGCGTGGCATTGAACACTAGACTGCTAGAGTAAGATTATAAGCTTCAAGACTAATTGGGTTAATACAGCATATGCGATAAGATGGTATTGTGTTTGGTTGACATCCATATGTTGTATAGAAGTGCATGATCAGTCAGATGCTTCATCTACTTGTAGTCATTTCAATAAATAATATGTACTGACATATACTAAATTTCTGGTTTAACTCTCTGCAAATCTGGTCTTGCAACTTGTCCATAATATATGCGACTTACATCATTGTTTCCTAACTTCTAAGTCTTTATTTGTTGCATTTTGCTTCAGTGTCTGATTTAAGTGCTGTACATTTTCACATTCTCACGATCCATATGTGTTATTTATGTGGCCGCCTAGACCTTCAATCCTATTTGTCTGTCTAACATACAGCATTTGTAACTTTTTACTCAGGCATCTGATTGCACTTTCCAATTTGTGCAGGGTGTTTTCATCAATCCAGCTTTCATTGAGCCTTTTGGGCTTACTTTGATTGAGGTGCTCTTTTTCATACTCTCTGGGATTTTATTTATGATTTAATAGGCCTACATTGTTTCTACAGTCTATTTTGTTAAATAACAGCTTTTTAATCATGTCAAGATTGAATCAGCATCTATCACTTTGTTTTTTCCTTTTCTTTTTGGCTTTTCTCTCATCCAATAGAGCATGATACTGATATTGATACCTACAAACTAAATCCTGCTTCCATATTTCAACCAAAAGGAACAATTTAAGAGTGTGATGTCACGGACATATTCTATTACGGGTAATGGCTTTCATCTGTCTCCAGTATTCTGAATGACATTCTTTGCAATTTATAGTTTACTTTCTCATTTCAAAGTGTTGCAGAGGGGATTTACTAACTGGATGTTATGCATGATTGTTTGCTAACAGTAACAATGTTTTCTGAGACCATAAGGAGGTTAAAAAATTGAAATACCAAAGAAATATGCTATTATTCTCTCTAATGGGCTGTTTTAATCCTCTTAATCATTCAAAATAAACAAGCTGGTGACCTTACTCATGATGGCTGTGGAAATAGCCTCAGCCTGTACGCTATTCAAGACTCAATATTAACTAACTCTTTTGAGCAGGCAGCAGGTTATGGTTTGCCCATCGTTGCAACGAAAAATGGTGGCCCAGTGGACATACACCGGGTATGCATACTAATGAAAACATATTTGTTAGATCCATCATTTCTCTGTTGCATATAAAATCTTCTGGTATTGATTGGAGATATTTCTGCAGGTACTTGACAATGGTCTTCTTGTTGATCCTCATGACCAACTGTCTATTGCTGATGCTCTTCTAAAGCTTGTTTCTGACAAGCAGCTTTGGGCAAAATGCAGACAAAATGGGTTGAAGAATATTCACCTTTTCTCATGGCCTGAGCATTGCAAGACTTACCTGTCACGAATAGCCAGTTGCAAACCTAGGCATCCACAGTGGGAGAAAAATAATGATGGAGAAGATTCTTCGGATATTGATTCTCCAAGTGATTCCTTGAGAGACATACATGATATCTCTTTGAACTTGAAGTTCTCATTGGATGGAGAAAAGACTGGAGCTAGTGGATATTTTAATTCTCTGGATTCTGAGGGAGATGCTGCTGATAAAAAGAGTAAAATAGAGAATGCTGTTTTGGCATGGTCAAAGGGTGTTTTAAAGAACACACAAAGGACTGGGTCCATGGAAAGAGGAGAACAGAACAGTAGTTCTGGCAAGTTTCCTGCTTTGAGGAGGAGGAAACAGATCTTTGTCATTGCCGTAGATTTCGATAATATCTCTGGGCTTCTAGACGCAGCACGAAAAATTTTTGAAGCTGTTGAAAGGGAGAGGACTGAAGGCTCAATAGGATTCATATTGTCAACATCTTTGACCATATCTGAGATTCACTCATTTCTTGTCTCAGGGGGGTTCAGTCCTAGTGATTTTGATGCTTTTATATGCAATAGTGGTAGTGACCTCTATTACTCGAATCATATTTCAGAGGATAGTCCCTTTGTGCTAGACTTTTATTACCACTCACATATCGAGTACCGATGGGGTGGAGAAGGGTTAAGGAAGACTCTGGTTCGCTGGGCAGCTTCAGTTACTGATAAAAATGCTGAGAATGAAGAGCAGATTGTTACATCAGCTGAACAACTTTCAACCAACTATTGTTATGCTTTCAGAGTGCAAAAGCCGGGTTTGGTAATTTTTGGTTTTTCCCTTTTTCTACTTTTTATCCTGACTTGCAACTTGCAAGGGACATTCTATTTCTTCTTCTGAGATTGAGGTTGAAGTCATTCAGTCAGACTTAATTTTAGTTGCCTGATTATATTCACATGCAAAGGATGCAATGCAATTGTATATATCAATAAGAAATCATCTGTTTGACTTTTGCAGGTTCCTCCAGTCAAGGAACTCAGGAAGTTGCTGAGGATTCAAGCTCTCCGAGGTCATGCTATTTATTGCCAAAATGGGACCAGAATAAATGTAATTCCTGTATTGGCTTCTCGTGCCCAAGCCCTCAGGTATTCTCTGTCACTTAATATGAGTGACTTTCATAAAGCCACATTAGCTTTAAGCAGTCCAGCTGATAGGCACAAAGCAGTTGGAGCTGAAGTTTTAATGTAAAATCCTCCCCTCCACCTTCCACTTTATGATTCTCATGATTTAAACGCTTTACAGGTATCTCTATGTTCGGTGGGGTGTGGAATTAACAAATATGGTGGTTTTTGTTGGAGAATGTGGGGACACTGACTATGAAGGATTGCTTGGTGGGATACACAAAAGTGTAATATTGAAGGGATTCTGCAACGGTGCAAGCAACCAACTCCATGCCAACAGAAACTACCCTCTCTCAGACGTCATACCAACGGACAATCCAAATGTTCAGACAGCTGAAGAATGCAGCAGCTCAGCTATCCGGCGTTCCTTAGAGCAATTAGGATGCGTCAAGGTCTAGAAGATCCCAGTCTTGCCCTGCATCACTCCAAATTTGTTTTGCTACAACATACAGTTGCTCTCATCATAAGTAGTCCTAGCTGGCTGCATTCATCAAAAGCGTCTCGTGGGCATGCTCATTATTTTTGAATACTTTAGTAGCCTGCTTGATGGCTTTCTTGTGAAATATGAAAATATATATATTTTCAACTTATGCTTGGTTTCTTTATTTCAAATGTAGAGCCAATCCTTTCTAGTTCTTGTCGGCCTCTTTCAAAATTGAAACCCCTACTCGGCCTATGAATTTCTCCGTAAAATATACAGGATAATACTTGGGTCCATTTCCTATAGCTGTTTTACACAGTTGCACATACGGCATGGTGACAGTCAGACAATGCTGAAAAATATTAGTATCCTTCGGCCATCTCCAATCCTTAATTTCAAAATGGGGCAAATTTTATACCAAACTGTAGTTGATACAGTTAATTTATTCCAATCCATTACTTTATTTTCTATATATTTTTATTTATAACTCATTTATTATTTCTCATTACTAATATTATATTATGTATACATTTTTCGTATTATACTCATATTTTATTCAATATTTATCATATACGTTCATATATTTATTTATAATAAAATTTAATATATATATATATATAACATGCATATTTTACTTTACATTTATAAATACATCCGTAATTATTTTAAATTAAAATAATATATGCAATTGATAATAATATGATAAATATAATATAAATTTAGTTAAATTAAACAAAGTTATTTGGACTACATTGAGAATTTATAAACAAAAAGGATTGTTGTTGAAATTAAAAAAAAGGAAACAAGTGCTGTTGGTGAAAGTGTGCGTCATATATGCTCGCACACTGTTCATCCAAGACAAAATGCAGCTTGTTTTGCCTTTGCATTAGAGAGGAATTGCATCCCAATCCACTGTGTTTTGCAGTGGGTTGGAGATGCTCTTACAAAATTACAATGTTATGTTGGCACTAGACACGAAAATTATGAACTTTCTTTGTCTGCAGACGAACAAAACAGGATAATTTCGAACTTACAATTGTCTAAAAATGAACTTACAATCACTTTTCAATTAATAATTTCGTCATTTACAGTATCATGGATTGAATTATGACTTTTTATTTTTGTGAATAGAGTCTTTTCCATTTGACTATTCAATTTTTGACAACCGTGTTTCAATTTAGAGAGTCAAATCTTCATACAGGTTATTTATGATGGAATTAACTAGAAATTGACCAAAAGTTGGCTGCTGACTAGTTATGGCTGGCTTGCCAACCCTGGCCACTGATAGGTACATGGAACCGACTTGTGACATTTGTCTGAAAGGGCTAGGGTCATTTAGACAAGTGTGCTACAAGTGTTTTCAAGAGCCCACTTGGCTACTCAACATCTTCTATACTCTGGCTAATTTATTTCCCTATTAACTTTGGTTCATTGTAGTTTTGTAGCCTCATATGCAGAGGGTACCTTCTAGAGCCAGGTAGGAAACAGGTCATTAATCCATTATTCCAACAGGTAAGCAACACCAACTGCAGTACCAACACATGTTTTAATTTCTTGTGTACATTTCAATGAAAGAAATTGAGGTGCATTTACTTGTCCTTTTTTCTTGGCATCAATTGCTATGCAAAATTCAACTTTAAATGCACCTTTACCTTCCATTCTTTTACACCAAAGTTTACTTGAAGCCAAATTCATTGAAGAACTCATTTCAATTGCAAATAGCTAATGACTTCTGGACCATATGATCCAGGCTAAGGCTCTGAATTTTAAGATTGCAAGTTCTATCTCTACTATAATAGTAATGATAATAATAATAATAATCATGCATTCTTCAACTAAGATATCCCCTATACTGCATTACTAGCAGTCAACAAAGATATGCTTTAGATGAACCCATGTGCCATCTTTCTCCACAATTAATGCAATATATAATATTCATGGATAAATAATTAAATTGTGTTGTGTGCAATTATGTAGAATAATAATAATGCACTTGAATTTTGAATGTTAAGCAATTTAGAGTAAAAAAACAAAAAAGAAAACTCAGCAAGGAGTAGAGTAGCAACAAGCAATAATAAATGCAGACAAGGCATAATTAGAGCTCAACAAGTCACCACTAATACAAGAAATTTATTGTTTGTGGGTAAGCTTTGGAGTGTTCTAAAAGTTTGTTTGTGAACTACAAATTATTAATTATCAATTAATAATTACAACTTTATAAGTTTAGAAGTGGGTCACCTTTGCCAAAAAAAAAAAAAAAAAAAAAAGTGGGTCACCAATTTTTCATAGGTGGATATGGGTGGCCTAATAATATAGCAATGATCAAGTTAAATCCAAAGACCAAAGATTATGGGCAACTTGATAATTTTTTTTTTTCTAAAAAAAATTCCCAATTAATCAACTGAGGAAACACAAAGAGTTGTTTTTCCTCCCAAAAGTTAGGAAATTATGCAAAGGTCAATGCCTATATGACACTCAAACCCTTTCCTACTCAAAAGTCAAAATTGAAGCATGGGTAAGCAACAAGAAAATAACTAAAATGAAAAGGGATAAATATATAAATGGTATACAGATTTTTTTCATTTTTATTATTTTACTGTTCGAATAATTTTTTTATAATTAAGCGTCTGAAATTTATAAAAATTTTTAAAATGGTGTCTCTAGCAGGTTTTACAGATTAAAGTATTTATATGTCTTTTTTTAAGCAGTAAATTAACTTAAATGTCTTTTCATATTAAATTAATTTTTATTTTTTAATTTAAAAAATTCATTTTTTACTTATGTATATTAAATTTGAAAGAAAAATATATTGAATATTGTTAAAATAAAATAAAATAATTAAACTATTATTATTGAAAAATAAAAATATTAAATTTATAGTGAAAAGAAAATAAAATTTAACTAAAATAAAAATACAAATAAAATTTTATTTATTATAACTAAACAATAAAAATAAAATATTTTTTAATGAATAAAAATTTTATTTGACTAAAATCATAAACAAAAAATTAAATTCAACCACTATACTTAATAAAATAAAATAAAAATATTTAATTTTTCCAATTAATATGATAAATAAAAAATACTTTTTTATTTCTAATATTTTAAAAAATAATTAGAATAGCAAAGGAAATAAAAGTTTAATATAAAAGAAGGAAATTTAAGTCAATTTACTATTTAAAATAAGACACATAACACTTTAACTTGTAAAACTAAAACCTACTAGAGACACCTTTTTATTTTTTTTTTAGATTCAGACACCTAATTATAAAAAAATTATTTGAACATCAAAATAAAAAAAAGTAAAAAAATTCAACACTATTTATGTATTTATCCCAAATGAAAATCATGATCATTATGAAGAAAAACTTTTCGATATGCCACGAGTGATTAATAATTAGATTATTCAAATAAAATATATATTAAATAAAAGATTACTAATTAATTAACTGTAATCTTAAAAAAAATATAATTCATAATTTGACATGAGTAAAAAAATTATAATTTTGAAATGAAAGAATCATGGTTTTTTTTAATATCCATAAAATATGCAAAATTTGATGATATAATGAGTCAAATTCAATATCTCTTCAATATATATTTTTTTTTTTGAAACTAGTCATATTACAATTTAATCAGTTAATTTAATACTTTTTTAACTAAATGTATGCATATCTAATTATAAAAATAAAAGAGTTACTAATCTTATTTCTTCTATTTAGAAATTTTCTACACATGTCAAACAATTTTTTTTAAAAAATATAATATAAATTGAGGAAATTAATTTGTACAACTTTATTGTTGTTGGATTGATATAATTTGACTAATAATATAGGAAAGTCTTTGAAAATAATAAATATTAGATGCTGGTAGGAATAAGGGAATTATTCCCTTTCATAACAGTTTTTAGCTATTTGGCTAAAGGATGGCCAAAACCATTGAAAAACTTTGATTTTCCATTATCAAACTTTCATTTTCATTTGATAAGTAGTAAGGAAGCTAAAGCATGGTACCATGTAAGATTAAGCAAAACACCATCCCTCCTTAAATGAATAGAGGTGACTCTTTTATGTATTTTCCCCCCTCAATCATACAAATAGTTATACATCTCTATCAAATTAATTTATAGTATTAATTACTAATAAAAGTTCTCTTCATAACTTCAATTTTTAACCTTATGTAATTAAACCATCTATTGATTGAGTTAAACTACCTCGCCCAATCTAAAAAATTTAAAAAATATATTCTGACTAATAAATAATTTTATAAATTAATAAGATTTGACTTCTTTAGTTTTAATTGTAATTAAGCACTTCTATAAGCATGAATTAAAATAATAATAAAAACAATTTAAAAAAATTAAATCACGAGACTATAATTTTTTTTATTTTATATATACTTGGTCCATTCATTTTTTTTTTCCAAATCACTAGTATTTGAAATATATAAGATTCTAATTTCACAAAATATATATATATATATATATATATATATATAAGATTCTAATTAATTCAATTTGATTTGGATATGATTATAAGAATAGTAAAAATTTCCTAACTTGAATGATTATTAGTCGGTCTATCCAGCGTTAACGTGTCGATATATGCATTCATGTAAAGATAAATAGTAGTTGAAATGTTTTCTTCGTATATGGTATATAGTTGAACTAAAGCAAAAAAGGACTTTTTTGTTAATTAAAAAGTATATTAAACATTAATGAAGGCAGCTAGCAGCCCATCTAGCTAGATGGGAATGGCATGGATTCAAACATCATGTGCACATGCATTCATGTACATTTACATACATACAGAAATTTATTGGTAACCTAACAACGTGTACGCACAGCTAGTTATTGCTACTACTCCATGCAATTGCAACCCCATACCACACCACACCACACCACACCACACCATTCCAATCTCCGCACGAGTCAGAGTCTTTAAATGGTACAGTTAGTTGTTGCAGTTAAGCATCTTCTCTTCCACACAAAAACTAAAAAAAAAAAAAAACTCTCTACCAAAACAAAATAAACCCAGAAATCCTGAAACATAGTTAACACTCCAAGAAAAGAAATCTTTGTGTCTTTTCTTGCTATATATAACCCTCCAAATTAGCAAGAAAATCTTTTTTATACAGATATGGTGAATTCAAGAACTGAAGTATTCTTGAAAAGAAAAATCAAGAAAATGGATCAAACAATATTATTTGCTTCAGCTGGTTCTGAGAATACGACCAAGATCGGTTCCAAGACGAAGCATAGCAAGAAATTAGGAGGAGATTGTTCTGACGATGAGCTTCTTGATCATGAGACGTCGACCAAAAGGAAAGGGTATGCTAGTAATCTGATGTCGTTTTGGCAGCTACCTGAGTACATGAAAGATAATGAGTTCATTCTTGGATATTATAGAGTTCATTGGCCGATTAAAGAAGCTCTTTTTAGCATTTTTCATTGGCATAATGAAACTCTTAATGTTTGGACGTAAGTTTCCTTCTATCTTATAGTAAATTTTCTTTTATATAATTGTTTTTGTTATGAAATTAATTAGTTAATTTAATTGTGTTTTGTAGGCATTTAATTGGGTTTTTGGTGTTTTTGGGGTTGACAATGGCGAATGTAATGCAAGTTCCTCAGGTTGCGGATCTTCTAAGCATGTTTACCAGGTTTTTGTTGAATATTTTCATTTTTGTTTTCTGATATTTTTTTTTTCTTTAAAAAATTGTTTAAATGACTAATTAATCCACATGAAGGGAATTTTTGTTCTTTAAAGTAAGCTTGAAAAAGAAAATGCTATGTATATAATAGAGTAACAATTACACTGTGTTTAAATGAGAAGGTAAAAATCGAACCATTAATCTATTTGTGCTTGAAAAGTGTCAATATTTAAACAGAACTTTCAAATTTATATTTAAAATTATATTTTCTTGAGAGTAAGTGTTCGAACTTCACACTTAAATGAGTTAATTATAATTTATGTTCATGAATTTGGTGTCAATTTTAATATTTTTTTTTTTTGAAAAGTGGTGTGAATTTTAATATTGAATCGTACAGACTTGGCTTTTCAGTTGAAACCAATTAATAGAAAGAAAAATAAATTTAAATGCAGACCAGCTGTGGAACTAAACCAAAAAATGCAATTGCATTTGATGCAGGTCAATTATTACAAGTGCAGAGGCAAATGTTTCTCATAATTCAAAAGATTTCTTTCTGGTAAGTTGCATC
>CATIWK010401918.1:0-10880 GCA_949634005.1 Mallotus japonicus
GCTGAACTGAACAAATTGCAAATATTGCACCTCAAGAAAGAAAGGACTGGATATACCATTTGGTATAATACTAAATGGTACTCTAATTGTGGCTCCTCCCGCGGCAAAATTCGCCCCATTTGTGAAATTTGTCCCCATGGAATTAAGATATGCACTTATATATGGCAGATTGAAACTGTCGGCTAACATGAACAACAATTTCATCAAATTGACATTATATTACTTAAACCAAACATTTAACTCCTTAAAATTCCAATAAAAAGAAATTGATTAATTATTTTTTTAACCTTTCAGACAGTCAATAATTATACAAATTTCGACTAAAAATTGAATTTTAACAAAATGGTATTGGAGTTGTTTTCAGAACTAAATTTTTGAGCTCGAACTCTAAGCAAGAGCTGAATTAAAAAAAAAAAAAAATTAAGGCCAGGAATTACTTACCAATGAAATCAATTATAAGCCTTCCATCAGAATACCTTCCTGCCGGCATGTGAAAATGAGTCTCTCCATAAGGAGGGTTAGGGGAAATGAAAGCAGCAGGCATCTCACCGGTGTCGGAATTCGAGTCACCAAAGTTAAAAATTGCCGGAAAATCACAGTTCGTCAAAGCAAGTATGGGGTTCAAAGTAGCTACAATTAAAGCTAATAAAAGAAAGCAAAAAGCTGAAGAAATAGTGATGATAGAATTTTTAGTCCCAGGTAACTCCATATTAAAAGTTGTAGCTTTTAATTAGATTTTGAAATGGAAAGTTGAAGTTTTGATTGATATAATACCCTATGTGACTTGCTTTTATCTTGATGTTGTTGCAGCTAGCTAAGATTCTGAAAATATACAAGAAAATTAACATCTTTCTTTGCCGGCCGTATCAATGTCATGATCAGAAAGAATTGGAAGGGAATAGTGGCCACAGTGTAAATTACGTATAAATAAATAATTAATTTTCATTTGTTTCTTGTTCGGGCCGTCCATATTTAAAAGCAAGTAAATCGGTTTGTCAACATCCCAATTCCTCATTATATGTTAGAGCCAAGAATTTCTTTGTACAACACAAGTTTCAACAACACACACACAAACAACACAAGGTTCAGGATATAATTCTTTTTGTAGGAAGAAAAGAGTGTTTATCAAAAGCCAATGCTTATGGTGCTGCTGCTGATATTAATTAATTATGGAAACGCAATCTAGATGAACACATAAAGAATTCCACAATACATGTAGCAATAAAGAGCATATCAATTTTAAGATATGATCAATCTATGTATATATGAGGCTATAAAATCTAGCCTACAATGTTGTATTAGCCATTTTAAGATTTATACCCCTCTCTTTCCATTTCTTTACATTCTGCATTCTATTGATGCACAAGTCTACTTGCTATGACCCTTTATTTAGGCCTAAAATGTGCAATGTTTTAAAGAAGCTGATACACCCATCTGCAATGGCCTTTAGATTTCGACTGCTCTATCTGTTGTTCCTTCTTCTGATAAGTACCACTGGACCAATCCTAGCAGGTTAGTCTCTACAGTTTCTGAGAATGTACCAATATGCATGCACATGAGCTTGCCTATGGAGAAAAAAGAAAAAATCAAGAACACAGACATATATAATATCATGCGCACCGTCCACATGTTCAAACTAGATGAGCCTAGCGATATAATTTAATTATGAGCTCACTTGTTTTGCACTTTTTTCTCCAGGTAGTTCCAAGATAGGAGTATGCTATGGGATGTTAGGTGACAACCTTCCATCACCAAAAGATGTAATTTCTATGTACAAATCTAACCATATCCAACGAATCAGACTTTACTACCCAGATCATTCAGCATTAGAAGCGCTGCGCCGATCAGGCATCCAAGTCTTAGTTGGTGTAAGAAACGATGAACTTCAGCAACTTGCCTGCTCTTACACTGCAGCCAACAACTGGGTTCAAAGATTTATTATGCCGTATTGGCCTGATGTGCATTTTCGATATGTTGCGGTTGGAAATGAAGTCATTCCAGGTTCTTATGCCGCTTATGTTCTCCCCGCGATGCGCAACCTGCGTTTTGCATTACGAAATAGGCGTGTTCTCCGCCATATCAAGGTTTCTACCTCTGTTTCTACTTCAGTCATGGGAGTATCGTACCCTCCGTCTGCAGGAGCTTTCGCAGAAGAGACTCTGAAGTATATGGTGCCGATTGCACGCTACTTAAACAGGACTGGTGCACCACTTCTTGCTAATGTATACCCATACTTTGCCTACATAAGAAACCCTATTGATATTCCCCTAGACTACGCATTGTTCACTTCCAAAGATGTTGTTGTCCGAGATGGTAACTTAAATTACCGTAACTTGTTTGATTCCATTGTCGATGCACTACATTCATCGCTGGAGAAAGCCGGAGCACCTAAAGTTCGGGTGGTGGTGTCGGAAACTGGCTGGCCCTCGGCCGGAAATGGGGGCGTGACAAGCAAAAAAAATGCATACCTATACAATTCGAACCTGGTGAGGCATGTGTTGTCCTCCTGTGGCACGCCAAAATGGCCGGGGAAGCCGATTGAGACTTACTTGTTTGCGATGTTTAATGAGAACCAGAAACAAGGTGAAGCAGTGGAGCAACACTGGGGCTTGTTCTATCCTAACAAGTGGGCTGTTTATCTCCTCACCTTCTTGAAGTAATCTAATTAAAATTAGGATAATGTTCCTTCAAGGAACAGGAAAATCGCGGAGTCATTTTATCAAAATGACCCCTACTCAAATGGATAGCCCCATGTATCCAGGGGCAAAAATGAAAAAAAAAATTAAATTAAATTATAGGGATCTAGGATGTAATTTTTCAAGAATCAAAGTTGATATTTGTCGCGCGTTGCGACTTGCGAAATCTATTATTGTCCTTAAAATTAATCATTAGCTAGAACTATTACCATCTCTTATGAGGCCAAAATTGGCTCTCTAATAATATTGTGTCTTCACCTTTATTTTATTTTGACTTATTGATGTTAAAAATTTTAAATTTTCGTTTCGAATATTTAATTTTGATAAAAAAAATTTAATTTTGTCAGTAGTTGGTAATATTTAGTACTAATGATTATTTAATCAAAATTATGATTTTTTTAATTGTGAAATTTATAAATATATGGTAGTAGAAAACGTCCACTTTACCAATTTTATCTCAACTTTTAGTTGAATTGAGATATTTTTATCTTAATTATTATCAATAATAGTCATGATCAACTGATAAAATTTGGTTTTACTAAAATAATGTCTCGAGTTCAAATTGTTGTATATGGAGTCACGCTAAATTATTTTGAGTTAAGTGAATTTTCGATATTGGTGGTTGGGGAAAAATATTGAGATAAAATTATAAAAAAAAAAAAGGAAATTATTTAGATTTTTTATACTTTTAAGCCATATATTTCATGAAGTAAAGCTGAACTTCTTTATCGCTTTGAGCAGCCACATTATTACATAGGATAAACACATATATATGGACTAGCTAGTGCATCAGTAGATTCATGGCTGAAGTTACTATTCAGACTTCTGGCATGCCTTAGTCAAGGGAACAGGTGGATCAGAGAATGCCCCAGTAGAAATTTGATCAAAAACAACCTTGTTGGCAGCTTCTGTGTAATGAATTCCATCCCAACTCACTCGCACAGAAGGATTATCACATGCAGAATCCAAGATTATTTGGACACCATTTACAGTAACTCTATCTCCACATTGAGCAACCACGCTGTAATTGTAGTTTTTTCCAAAGCCACAACAAGCCACATTTGGAAGCTGAAAGCCTATGCAATATGAAAAATACATGTTATTATCATTGAGTGTGTAAGCTCAAGTCAACTAATAATCAATCACTAGTTTGACATAAGATGGGTTAATTATACCATATTTTTGTGGGTCTTTGAAGAGTGAATATTTGACAGAGTAGATGTCAACATACGTAAATGCAGCTGAAGGTAAATCTTTTCTGAGTTGAGTTACAGCCTCCTTCAGCATGAAATTAAAATACTGAGCCACTCCATTATAATCTTTCGCACAACCAGCTTCGTCTTTTTCTGCTGAGATAAAATTTGCCAAAATATAAGGAAGACATCCAATTGGTCCTGTGTTATGAATCCAAAACGTCCGAGCTCCCAAATTGTATATATTCTGCACTAAAAAACAATGCATTAAATGTCTAGCCCGACTAGGACACGGATGGTTTTACGGGGCAAGATAGTTTCACATGACCAAGACATTAGCTGAGATCATAAGTTCAATTTCTCACTCTTCCCATAATCTCCATTCAAAAGTCCATATAAGGATCATATTAAAGAAAAATCACCACAACCTAGTCGTATAATTCAATAAACGACAGAATCTTAATTTTGTTACATAAAATTGTGTATATTATACTATTAAAAAACATTATTTATGACCAGAACTTTTACATTTAACACGAATGTTTTTGTCATTAAATATTTATTTAGTTTTAGCAAAGATTTATTTTTGTCGTCACTAATATTAAATTAGTAGAGAAATTAAAAAAAAAATGATAAAAGTCTATCTTTTTTTTTTTGTCAATTATCAATTAAATTATTCTTTTGAAATTAGTTTAGTTTGCTTCTTTAACTTCTTGAGTTGTGTCAATGTTGTTCAATTTTATTTTGAGGATCAAATTTTATTTTTAAAAATTAATTTTACATCCCTATAAAATAAATTTGACCCTTATTAAATTTTTAAAGAAAATATAAAATGTAAAAAATATTCTTAAATTTTATTTTACCACTCTCGAAAATATAATTTTAAATTTGCAAATAAATTTTTAGCCTTTTATGTATTAATTAATGAAAATAATAAGAAAAAATAAAAAAGTTATAACTTGTAAATCAATTTATTATATATCTTAATTTTAGTAAAAATAAAAAATATAACGTAAGCATTTTTAACTGTTACTCTAATTAACAATAAAATATTTTATTTCTTTGAAAAATATTTTTTATATTCATAATTGATATTTTTGTGTCTCAAAATACTCTTTTTTTTTTTCTCCACTTCATCTTTTTGCTCTATCCCTAAACCAAATTTTAAAATAACTAAAATGTAAGATTTTTAAGTGAAAAAGTTAAAAATTTATAAATATATTTAAAAATTAATTTTAATTTTAAGAGTGGTAAGATTAGGATTGAAAACATATTTTTACTTTTTATTTTTTTCTTGTAAGAAAAAAAGAAAAAAATTCTCAAAAATACAATTTTTTTTTTTATAAAAATTTTGACAAGATGCCTCAGAGGTGCACCAGAACATCCCAGTTAGACTAGCACCTTCTTAGTACCGAACATCATAAGCAACTACCAAAGAATCTTATTAAATATAAAAATTTGCAGTTTTAATATGGACTCTACACAAATAGCTATATATATTTATATCTAACAAAAATACAATTAGATGCTATAAAATAAAATTAAATGAAATTTGAAGAAACAAATAAAAATGTTTTTAAAAGTAGGAGTTAATAAATAATTGGCTAAAAAAAATCATGCGATTTCTTGATTTAAAATTTAGCAGGATTAAATTAGGCATTTTTCTGTATGTAACTTGTGCTAAAAATGATGCGATTATTTATCCACTAATATTGAAAATATTTGTTATTAGTGAGGGAGTAGTCAAATGGTAACTTCTCTCTAAGGGCATCATGAGGTGCAAAGTTTGATTCATGTCGTCATTGATTTAAAAGGGGAGGGCTGCCCCTTGTTGTGCAGTCCATCGATGCTAAGGTCATATGACCCCCCAATTTAAAAAAAAAAATACTGAGAATATTTGTCAAAACAAATGATAAAGCAGTTACATATATACCTTAACTTGTGTTGAGAATTGGTTGACAATATCAGGGACAGAAGCATTTACTTGTGCCACAGTATAGTTACCGATCAGAAATCCTCCACCAAGATCATTCTGACCAATATCCATTAAATATAAAGCCTCTCCAAGATTATAACCTGTATCATTCGTCAATGATGGAAATACAAAAAGGAAATGTAACTTTTAATATAGTTTTTCTTTGGTCTGAACCACCGATATTTATCGTTTGTAGAACTCTAATTAATCCGGTTTCTTAAACCACGAAGAGCACATTTGTAAAGATAATGAATAAATGTACCTAACTTTGATCTCGATATGAATTGCTTGAATTGCTCATACTGGATATTCAGGTAAAATGGACTTAAAGGACCACTTGGAATAATACTCGTTGGTAGTCTAATTGTAGACGCTGCTGTGGCGAAATTTGCACCAAAAATGTAATTGGTTCCCAGAGTGTTAAGATATGCACTTAGAAATGGCCGATTCAAGCTCTTGGCTGAGACAAAACCCAGTTTTATTTTTTTAAATATCAAATTAATTGAAAATATAAATTAACATGATGCATGCATGCATGATTCTATTAGAAGGGAAGTTGATTCATGGGTGAAGGGAAAATTTTTTCTTTTCTCAATTTTGTTAAGATCATAGGAACATTTACGCAGAAAAATATAGATAGATGGTGATTAAAAATGTACAACTGACCTATAAAATCAATTATTAGCCTTCCATCAGAATACCTTCCAACTGGGGTGCCAAAAAATGTTTCTCCATAAGGAGTATTAGGAGGAGTGAAGGCAGCCGACAACCCCCCGGTGTCGGAATTGGAGTCGCCAAAGTTAAAGATTGCAGGATAGAAGCAGTCATCTATAGCATAAGTTATGGCAAGCATCCATAACAATAAGAGAATGATGATGGGCTTGTTGGTGTTAGGAGTCTTGACCATTTTTGAAGTAGTAAACAACGAGCAATGTGCTATATGAAAATGAGATACTACATAGAAGAAAAACCTTGGAAGTTGTTGGTATTTATAATCCTCGAAAGGTCACTTTGCTTCGCAAGGATAATTTTAGATTTTAATAATTTTAAAATTAATTCTAAATTTTAAATCTTTTATTTCAATAATTAAAATTTCTTAAGTTAAACGTTATAATTGACCATTACAGTATAATTAAAAATATGAAATTTTTATCTACACTCAACCTATTGCACTCAACGGTTGGATGTGCAATATAAAGACACGTATTTTTCACTGGTCAAGTATTAAGTACTCATCATATGTGTCAAATATCCAAAAATTTGATGCAATAAGTTGGATGTAGTAAAAAATCTTCCATTCAAAATACTCTATGATTACTTTTGTGGTATATGAAGTAAAAACAGAATTAATAAAAAATGAAGATAAAAATATGAGTATCAAAATATCGGTAATATACTTAAAAAGTTATCAATTATATATATTGGGGGTTGACATCTATCTAGTGACGAAAAGTCAAGAAAGTTGATTACCTGATGATGTCGGTGACTGAAGCCTCAGTAAATGTCGGTTATAACTATAACAATTCTAAGATAACAAAATTTCTTGTGGGATATTTTCGATCTGCACGGAAGGTATCTTGATGCTATTTCGTAGAGAACTTGGATGAAATAGATATGTTTGTGAAAATACAATCTATCTGCACATGGATAAAAAGACCTTACAAAACTTCACCGTTCCTTTTATAAACTTCACTATGAAAAGTCTACTTTCTCATGTGCCAATATTATATATATTGCGTGCTCGTTCACACAAAAATAAATAAATAAATAATTTTTGCACATTTTTTCATATTTCTATCAATAGACTTGTCCCTCCTTCCTTTTTACGAATTAATGCATGATGGGAAAAATTAATGCATTAATAGACTTGCGTATTTTTTGAAGCGTTCACTATAAAATTATTACTAACTTGTATGATAAACGTCCTCTCTCCCTGTAGCTCAATAATGCAAGCAATAAAATATTATAAAGTCTATGTCATAAATCAAATTATGGTAGCTGATGGTTCTTCTACCTTTAGGTCTCAGCAACAGCGTTGAACTGGTCAATGTAGATGATCTGCAAGGCAAAGCAACTCAATAAAGAAGGGCTGGGATTGCCCCACGCCCCTCTGATGGAGAAGTCATGTTTGCTCTGTTTTTAGTTCTAAAGTAATAAGGAAGTGTATGTTTCAGCGTTACCTCAACTGCATGGTTTTTCCCTTTTATATATGAGATCCTCTAGCACAGATTGGTAAGTCACGTGATGAGGAGCAGGATGGTATATGCCAGGTGTCTAGAGCCGGTTGGTTCTAGACTTCTATAAAGGGAGTTGGTGCCATTTAATGGGGCCACTTGAGTGGTAAGGACTGTTGGAGCTAGAGCCGGATGGGACAGGCGAATATGTCAGTTGTGGGTGAGGCGGCATTCAATGTGATGGACATACGAGTACGGTTCCTGGTTAGGAGGGGACGGAGTCACAGGGGGGGATTCCCTCCCTGTACCGAGACTTCAGAGAGGGGAGACCCCGGGTGAGGTAGTACCCCCACAGGGGATTTCCGGTTTGAGGGAGAGTGTCACACGTGGAAGTCAGCTGGTCAAAGTAACACATGTATCTGTCGTGGCAGTGTTTGGATCCACGTGTCAATGACAGGTTGGAAGGAAATATCTGGGTATCATCAGTAGCCATGCTAATTCAACTATAGTGGGCTAATTTAATATCATATTCTAACAATATTAGAAATTTTGTTGTTAATTTTATGGTAAAAGTAATTTTAAAAAATAAACAAGTTTTATTTTATAGTTCAATTGTTCCTCTTGTTTTTGGGACTTTTTTTTATAAAGAAACATAAATGTATAATTTTTTTCATCTAATATTCATGGTATTGGATGGCTATATAAATTTGACTACTTCAATAAATATATAAATATTTTTTACTTTAAATTTCATAAACTTCAAATTCTTAAACATATACATAAAAAACTCTGAAACATATAGATAAGATAAATTATTGCACATATTAATGTGCAAAAACAAAGCCAAACAGAGAAGAACATGTTTTTGAAGAAAAAAAAAATTATGGGTGAAAAGATATTTTTCACTATACAAGAATGAAAGAATATGGTTACATATATATAAGTATTTTGCTTGTTCTCTACGTATGCTAGTACCTTCTACCCACAACTAACTCAATATAAAAAATAAAAAAAATTCATATAGCTGGTGATGGCTGGGTTATTATGAGAGTCTCAGTTCTCTGAGGAGCAGCCTACTGAATACAAAAAACACTAGCAGAAAAGGTGATCTCCACTTTAAGACTAAGTGGCCATGAGAATTGAATAACCCAAAACTTTTTAGGGAGAGCAGATTCAAACATTAGTGCTCTAGCAACTTTCAAAAGGTGCTTGTGTTTTCTCTCAACTCTTCCATTTTGTTGGGGTGTATATGCACAACTTTTTTTATGAATAATTCCATTATCAAGGAGATAAATGGTGAAATCATGGTTGGTGAATTCAACACCATTATCAGTTCGAACTGTTTTAATTTTGGTGTTGAATTGGTTGCTAATCATTTTGGAGAATTGAATGAAAGTTTGAGTGGTTTGTGTTTTGTTTTCAGCAAAAAAGTCCACATGGCTCTAGTATGGTCATTAAGAATGGCTAGAACAAATTGGATACCGTCTAAAGATGGCTCCCTATAGGGCCCCCACTAATCAAGGTGCAATAATTCAAATGGTTGGGTAGCTATTTGGATACTGGGTGTAAAAGGTAGTCTATGTTGCTTTGCTTTATGACAAACATCACAAATTTGCAAATTTTGATCATGAAATGGAGACAAAAATTTAATATGCTTTAAAGCATTTAAAGATACATGCCCAAGACGTTTGTGACATAATTCAATTTCAGAAATTTTCAATGACCGAATGCACTTGAAGACAAAACTGAAGATAATTTGTACAGGAAATATTGTCTTTACATTGAAAAAATTTATTATCAAGTATGTGTAAGTTTCCTATCAATCTGCCTATTGCCAAAATCTTGTCACTCTATAGGTCCTGCATCAAACAATAATTGGGTAAGAAGACAAATTTAAGTTGAGTTGTTTTTGCTAATCTACTTACAGATAGCAGATTAAATTTAAAATTAGGCATATAAAAGGTGTGTTGAAGTTTCAGATTAGGGGACACGTTAACTATTCCGACTTGTTTCACAGATTTGATTGTTCCATCTGGTAAATAGAGGGATAAAGGGCTTGACAAGGATTTTAAATCATCAAAAAAAAAAAAAATTCAACACAAATATGGTTGGATGCACCTGTATCAAGAATCCATGTGTCAGGTCTTAACAAATCCATAGTGCTCAATGCAATGTGCAAATCATGGTTCATAAGAATATTACCTGCATAATTTTCTAGGCCAGCGAAACTTACTTGGTTACCTTCAAGAAATTTGCCTTTTATCAGCTTCAAGAGCTCTTGCTGCACAAGGTTGGATAGATCTCCCTTTTTGTCTAAGTTTTCTTTAAACACATTATCATCAAGGGCACTGTTGGCCATGTTCTATTCTGCTTTCTTCGCTGGTCTTTAAGCTCTTTATACCATTCTGGTATTCCATGAAGCTTGAAGCAGCTTTCTTTCGAGTGCCCTTCTGTGTTGCAATGGCCACAAAATTTTGATTCCTCGTCTCTTTTTTCATATCTTCAACCGGTATTTCTTGTTGTCATCTCCTTCTTGTTCGATTGATTCTTATTATAATTTTTGACTAGCAATGCATTATTTTCTGCAGCATCTCCAAAAATCACATTCACTTCTCTTTGTTTTTCTATCCTCAAAATCATAGAATATGCGCGATTTACAAATGGCAGTGGATCCATAACTAGGATCTGATTTCGCACATTGTCATAACAATTGCTTAGACCTATAAGCAATTGAATGAGCTTATTTAACGAGCTCAAAGCAGCCATTTCCTTCGCCGCACCACAAGTGCACGTAGGTATAGGCATAAGACATTGCAATTCATCCCACAATCTTTTGAGTCTA
>CATIWK010401920.1:0-10643 GCA_949634005.1 Mallotus japonicus
ATTTTTAATACATCATATAATTATATAAATATAATATATATATACATATTAATTTTTAATACATCCTATAATTATATAAATATAATTTATATCGCATATAGTAAGAATAATGATGTCAAAATAATTTCTTTTGTGCAACTACGGCAAATTTTGGCAGTAAAATTTTGCATTATTGGAAAAATCATAAACATTAATCATTCAATTAATAGAAAAGTTACTAAATCATATGTTTTTTTTTAAAAAAAATAATTCTATTGATTCAAATTAGTAATATATCGATAGAAACACAAATATTAATTATAGTTTTTATTTTAAACTTGCACTAAAATATATACCGCAAGTCTAAATGCCCTATAATTATAGATGAGACTTCTATTCCAATCTCCTATTTTTTTAATACAAGTAAAGTATATTCATATAGTAAATTTATTAACATCTATCTTCTATTTTAAATCATGAGATCTGCTTCGTATTGCACAGTTGATTCATATCTATTTTTTAATATAAAAATTTATGAATTAAATTGAATTTTTTTTTACCTTCCGTTTCGTTTCTCTCTGCTCATAGCCTGTACTGTTCATAGTTATCATATATTGTCTTTCCTGGATTGGGTGGTTTTTTGTTAGAAATTAACAAAAAACCACCCAAATCCATTAGTTTCTTTATTTTCTTAGTCATAGTTTGTTGTTAATAAATAATTTTGTTAAGCTTATTATGTGTGGTGATAGCTATTTTGATAGCTTTGTTGATAGCTATTTTGAAAGAGCACTTTTGCAGATAGATCTTGTTGGATCTCAAGTCAGAAGCCATCAACAATCAATGGAAGGAAGAAGGAATGGTGAAGTCCACATTCTCAGCCCCACTGTCCAAGCTTCTAATGTATCTACTCTACTCTCCAACACTAATAGTCTCTTTAAAACCGTTGTTGGGTTGACGAGTTATCAAAAACTCATACTGAAGCTTTTCCTTTCTCCATTGCTGCTTGTGCTGCTGCTAAAGAAGATGATGCAGAAACCTACCCTTTGCAATTCTAGGATTTCTGTAATGAAGAAGTAGTATGTGGATATGGTTTTCAGGGTGTGGGCTTTTATCTTTTCTCTTTATAATTGGCTCCTAATGTCTTTTCCTTTTATATTTTTATGAAATGAAATGGTTTATAGTTCGAAAAAAATACACGCATTTCTATACTAAAATGAACAAACACAACAAAACTTGAAGATGACAAAAGGAAACTTATAGATGTATTATTTCAAATTGCCAGTTCAATTATTTGATCACTATAACTATGGTTGATGTTGCAACAAGTTACATATTTTAAATGTTTGAACAGCAAAAGAAAATGACATGCTAGTCCAAAAATCTATCAAGGACCTAAAGTTGGTTTTATAAACTGATTTTTTTTTTTCGAACAATATAAACTGATTGATGATTAGCTTTTTGATCTCTGTAGTTTTTTTTTTCATTTCTAACATATATTTCTAATTTTTAGAGAAAAAAATTGATCTTTGTAGATTTTATTCTTTTCCAATCTTTGTTTTACCAACTTTTTCTGCAAGGACCATTAAACACAAACAAATATTTTTTGGTTGCAAAAAACAAATTGAATTCAAGCCTAGAAAACAAACTCAATAATTCAAAGTTTGGATAAAAAATACCTAAAAAATTAAACCAACAAGAATTTATTTCCAATTTTCAGCAAAAAGATTGATTGCTTTAGCTTTTATTTTCTTTTTTATTCTTTGGTCTAGCAACTTTTGTTGCAAAATGGCTTCAATCTGTGTAGACAAATATATATAGATAAAACAAAATAAAAGGATTAGAGAAAGCAATAATGTAAGCCATATGATATGTATATATTTTTATCAAACCAACAATGTCATAATTCAGTTAAATTTTAAAAAAAATTATGCATAATTTTCAGGTGGATCTATTACACATTTTGCAGCGAGTACAATTGAAGTAAAATAAAAATTAATGAAATTTCAAGAGAAAAATTATGAAAATTTTAAAAAATTTGTGGAAATATAATTAATGAATAAACAAATGAGAATGGAGAGTACCTGATATAGTTAGATCTATTACACATTTTACATGAAATATAATTTAACTAAAATAAAAACTAATGAAAATTCGAGAGAAAAATTAAACATAAAAAAACATTTTCTGCTTCTAAAAAAAAGGAATTGAAGCCTAGAAAACGAAATCAATCAATAATTCAAAATTGAGATAAAAGAACAATAATCAATAATCATTAACGAATAATCAATAGTCTATACAATAAAGAAGAGAAAGTCCTTGTCACAACCATGCACTACATGAATAAATAGATAATATATGCTTCCAACATATAAGTAAAAATACATATATAAAAAAAGTGTTTGTGTTTGATTTTTTTTTTTTGCTAATTAATTTGTGAATAAGATGCAACACATATTAAGGGTATTGCATATGTGGTCAGCTTCTTTACAAAGCATGTTTTTTTTTTTTTTGTTAATTAAGTTATGAATAAGATGCAAAAAAGTGGAAAAATTACACATATCTTGTGAATAAGAGTTATTATTATTATTATTTAAATTACTAAAGAACATATAAAGGTTGTACCTTTATGGGAAGGATGCAGAGGACACGCAATAAAGAGAAATAATGACGTGGTCAGATTGAGACTAAGCAACACCAAAGAAATAGTTACAGATTAACTGGGTTTTTTTTTTTTTTGAAAAGGATTAACTGGTTTAGGCAAAGAAAAAAAAAAGAGAATAAGAGTTTTTTTCTTAAAAAAATCACAAAAAAATAGAACTCAACACATACTTTAAAAAATGAAATAAGCATTCAAGTAGTAAATTCCTGTACATGCTCAATGGTGATACTAGCGTATCTAGTGTCAATACAATGCATGAAAACGGGCCAAAAAGATTAAAATAAAAATGGAAGATTTATGCGTACACAATGGAAGATTGACATTTTATTTTGTTAATTCAGTTGTGAATAAAATGTAAACCAAGGCAAAAATTAGACATATTTTATGAATAGTATTTATTATTATTATTTAAAATCACAAAAAGAAAGTGAAGGTGGTACTTAATGAGAAGGATGCAAAGGAGAAGAGACGATAGAGATAGAGATAACAGAGATGCATGCTGAGATTGAGACCGAGAAATATCGGAGCTATGGTTGGTGTGGAGGTATATGCATCAGTAGGGAGCCTTTTCTATAATTTTATTTTACAATGTGGAGATTATTTCATTCACAATAATCAATGACTCATGGTTCTTTCAAATTAACACTTGTACTAAGAATGGATCAATCATAAACCTAAGGTGACCACATCTAAATCCACAATAAATATTAAAAAGTTTCACAATATTGTAATAAACACAATAAACCAATTTTAATGTTTAAAAAATACAGCATAAAAATACCAAAAATCTTGTAAACAGAGAAGGTTGGAGATGGAATATATCATACTTGTAGACAAAGGATATGGAGGAAATAAACTATGAAATGAGCTGTTAGAAAATGAAGCTTATAAAGTAAGATTTTGATCAAAATCATGAAGGTTATGGCAGCCATGATTTGGGCGAGAAGTAGCCGTCGTTGGGGCAGGTGATTAGACCAACAAGAAGAGGACGACGGAAAAGAATGTAGAAGCTGATTAGGACGAGAAGAAGAGGGGAAAAACTATTAAAAATAATTAATAATTAAGAATAGATTTTTAAATATTTAATATTCTGAATTTTTAAAATTCAACATATAAGTGTAAACTAGTTATATTTATTTATGTAGATAAATCTCTTATTCTTTTCCTCCTTTTTATAACAATTGCATTTTACCTATAAAAAAAAAAACAATTGTATTTTAGTTATTTTTATTAGCACCCATATTCATATAGACAAGTCTCTTATTTTTGTCCTTTTTTTGGTAAATTAAAAGGTTATATGACCTTAACATCGATGGACTATACAACAGGGGACAACCCTTTTCTTTAAATCGACGATGATAGGAATCGAACCTTACGAGAAGTTAATACCTGACTAGTCTCTCACTTACATTTTTATCCTTTTTATAACAAGAATGTTTTAATTATTTTTCTTCATCAGCCACGCTATGCACGGCTATATCCCCTTGTTCTTAAAAAAAACGCTGAGGAAAAGACAAGTAAGTGAAAAAAAAAGTTGGAAATCTGGAATCGTACATAGAATTATTGTATTAGATAAGACATATACATGAGTATGTCTTTATTTATTACACACAACAATCATAACAAAAGAAAGAGATAAAGAATCATCAAAGCATTGTAAGCATTTTACATATAATTGAAGAAGAACAACACTAAGGAACTAAAGACAGCAGCAGCAGCGAAGGAACCACAGGTGAGGGCAGGAGCAGCTGAGGGTGCCGGTGCTATGCCGTTTCCGACTTTGATCGCCACCTTCATTCCTTGCTCGCAGTGTGTGCCTACAGAACACACAAAGTAGCGAGTACCATTTGCTTCAAGATGTACATTAAGTCCGCTTGTTTGGAACTCTAATCCTGTCTTTGTGCAATTATCATATTCCACTTCATTTGCTAGTTCAGTTGCAGTATGTGTCCCCGTCCAGTTGAACACTGATCAAATTCATCAACCAAAAAGCTATATGTTATTAACTGGTTCTTTAATTAATTCGCCCATAATAATTAAGAAATTAATATGTTATTGGGGTTGTAATAAAAAAAATAAGAAATTTATAGCCTATAAAACTTTAATTAATTACGTACCAAGAGTGTCTCCAATCTGAAATGTCTTGTTGGCAGCCCAATCCTCGTAGAAATCAAGTGAATTGTTAGGAGGTAGGCTCCATCCTACAGCATCTCCAACAGTGTATGTAGTAGCAGCATTTGCACCTTGTAATAATCCAAATGCAACAATCAACAACCCAACAAAACCTATCACTCGTCCACCCATGTTTCTGTTTCTGTTGCTGGGTGTTCGCAGGTCGTCCCTGAGCGTAATATTTGCAAATGTAACTTGGGGAATTGGCAAGAAATCGGCAAAGACTATTAATTGCTGTGTCCGAACGAAAATTGGTTGCAAATGCTATAGACAACAGAGATATATATATATAGATAGGTGTCAGCGTAGGAGAAACAGTGATGTGATAAGAGTTGGTCTCAAACTAACATTTTGTTCAATCAAGTACAGTTGGAAGCTATGACACGTTCTTGGACCTTTTTATGTTTATGTTTTTAAATCATTAGTATTCAAAATCTAAATTTAGATTAATTCAATTCGATTTTAATAATATTATGGTAAACAAGAATTCATCCCTGGCCGCCTATATAATTATAATTTGTCAAATTCCCCATAAAGATATTGCTTTTCATAGTTTAACACGTCAAATCTAAAGTGATTGATTTTGACAAGTAACTTTGCCAGTTTAATCGCATGACATTATCCTAAATTCTCAAAAAGATTTACAAATTTGTTAGGATAAGAATTTCTTAGGTAATTACTAAAGATTTTTTTTTATTGTCTTTTTTCTTGCAGAATTAGACAATTTTATTTAAAAAATTAAAATTAATTGAAAGTTAAAAAAATACATAAATAATTAGTTTACCAGAAATCAGTAAGCTAAAATATAAAAATGTACATATTAAAAATTAATACATATATATAACTAAACTTTTAAGGTATTTTCTAAAATTTGGTCGCCTTGCTCTTGTGTTATTGAAACATAAAAAAAAATATCTTAATATGATAATTTATGTTGTATTTTTGTACTTTAAATTATTATTCTCAAATAAAATTGTTTATAGTTATATATACACAAAATATAAAAAATTATTATAAATAGCATATATTTTTGTCCAATTATTTTATGGCATAAAAATTCAATTTGAATACAGATGATAGACAAATTAAGTCAAATTTTGTATTTATTATGTAGTTATTTGTGGCATTATCTGCTTTAATTATTATAGTCTAAATCAATTTATTTCTTTTTGTGCCATGTTCTTAAATTTGAATTGGACTGTAGTGTTCGTTAAGTTGTTGATAATATACATAGATATGGCAGGCTATTTCACTTGATTTCTTTCTTTTTTTTTTTAGCTTTAAGAAAATTAGATTGGACAGTAGTGTTTCTAAAATTGAATTGCCGTATTGTTCTTAAAATTGAAATCAGTTTAGTAATACAACAATTGTTTGGAGTTTGAGTCATGATTTATGTAATAACATTAAACTCATTTTGATTTATAGTGTATGTAATCGCATTAAATTGGTTATTGAAAGGTATTTTCGATCTTTATGATTTAGTAGTGTATTTTTTTTTTTTAACAACGGTAGTGTGTTTCAATCTTTAAAAAAAAAATCAAATTTTATTTAAAACATATACTTTTTTTTCATTTTTTTAAAAAATAAACATCCTTAATTAAGGTGTTTTCTACAATTACTTTAGTTTTTGAAAAGTAAATTTTACTTTTTCAATAACCACCATTGAATCATGAAAAACATGTTCATCCAATGCTTATCAAAATAAAGTACAATAAAAGTGATAAAAAAACAAAGTTACTGTAAAATCTCCCCCTTAATTTATAACACTTTTTCTTAATTCTCAAAGTAAAATATTTTTGATATATTGACATTGATATTATTTTCAAATAATAAAAATTCTTAACTAATTAGATTGTTAATTTAAGAAAAATTAAATTTAAAACAGTTTAAAATATTTTTCTTATTTAGTCTTTTTGGAATAATTGCAATTCAACTTTACAATATTCTTATAAAAAATAAAAAGTTAAATAGAAGAATTCAAATGAATTGCTAACTATCTATGATGTTAAAATTTTAATATTATAGTAATTATTTTTTTATTTAAATCGCTCGATTAATGGTTCTATGAATATCAAGCTGAGAAGTGGATGTTATAATTAAAACTGATATTCAAGATATATTAACACTTTCTAACTTTATTGATGTGGTTTTTGTAAAAAGATTAACAAATTAATTAGTGGCAGATTGTGTAGCTAAAACATTTTGCAAACTCTATGAACACATGATCACGTTGGTCCCTTCTCTGGTTTAGTTCTAAAAGCATATTAATATTTTGAGAAAGACTTAAACCTTTTTATAAAAATTCCTGAAATTTTCAGTTTTCCTTCAATTGGTTTTTATTGAATTATTATCTTTAATTGAGTTTTTAAATTTTTATTTTTATAATTGTACATCCTTAATTTGACATCCATTAAATTTAAATAGATTTTTCATTTAATTATTGGCACGTTATACTATTTCCTATAAATTTGAACTTTTCAAGTTTCGTTCAGTATGTCCATAATGAATTATTACATTTAATTAAGTCATTGAACTTTTATTTTTTTAATTTTTATATCCTTTAATAGACATATATCGAAACAGGTGTCAATAAAATATTGTATAATGCAACTATTTAATGAAACATATATCATATAGAATATTTTTTATTTGTAAATTTAAACTCAAGATTGGCTAGAAAAAACTGGAGTTCAACTCGAATTTATCTCTTTTTAATTTAATATTTTTAAGTTATTTTTATATTTAATGTAATTTTTTAATTTAATAAAATAAAATAAAATAATAAAATTAAGTTAAATTCGTTCATAAATTAATTTTAAAAATCTAACTTAATTTTATTGTTTAACTTAAATTTTATTGAATTAAAATTTTTTATTCAATAAAATTAAGTTAAATTTAACCCAATTTTATTATTTAACTTAAATTTTTATTTAATAAAATTATTTTAAATAATAAAATTAAGTTAGCAACGAAAAAATTTCTATTATTAAAAATTGAAAGTAAATTAAAATTATATTATTTAATATAAAATTAAATAACTAAAAATATTAAATTAAAAAATAAGCTAAATTGAAGTTTTTATGAGTCAATCTCAAGTAAAGTTTAAATTTATAAATAAAAAAATATTCTACATGATATAAGTTTCATTAAATAGTCACATTACAATGTTTTAATTGACAAGTATTTTCTATATGTCTATTAAAGGATATAAAAATTAAAAAAATAAAAGTTCGAGCACTTAATTAAATGTAATTAATTCATTAAGAACTTATCGAAATGAAACTTGAAAAGTTTAAATTTAACAGAAATAGTATGACGTGACAATAATTTGATGAAAAATCTATTCAAATTTAACGGACGTTAAATTAAGGAGGTAAAAATTAGAAATATAAAAGTTTGAAAACTCAATTAAAGACAGTAATTCAATAAGAACCAATCAAAAGAAAATCGAAAAGTTTAATAACCTTAAAACGATTTGAGCCTTTTGAGAAATCCAGCTTTAGAAAATTAAAGGGTGGTTCTTGGCCTTATTAGACGCAATCCCCTTATAGATCCTACTAAATTTTATTTGAATAGATTATTGCTTGTAACTTAAATATTCATCTTCATTTTGTTCCAACTTTTTCAAAAGAAAAGAAAAGAAAAGAAAAAAGCCATTTGACGTGGAGAGAGTTATTAGTCTTGAATAGAAAATGTGATGTAAGTAGATAACTTGATGATAAATTTATCTTATGCATATATAATCACTTTGATATAATATTTTTTCCAAAAACAGAAAATTTCAGATTACATCAATAAAATAACGGCTTTTCTAGCTAACGATGTAGCTACCCGATTATAATTTTGATTAATAATCTTAATTATCAATAAATATTCAAAGCTAAAAAACAGAAAAGATATAACTTGAAAAATAATTATAATAGGAAACAACATATCGAGATAAAAGAATTACAAATTATTTTGAAATTAAAATATTGGCAATTATGGCCAAGAACTGAGAAAATTTGTTGCACACCGAATTGTGTCAAAATTTCTCCATTTTCCATTGAACTATAGGTGCAGTGAAATCTATTTAAACAATAATAGAAACCAAATAAACTTTTGAGTAGATCGAATTAAAATTTCTCTTAATTATCAGGTAAGTCGAATTAAAAATATCTAATAAAATTTTAATGTTGTTATATTGGCCTTAGGGCAACTTCAATCAATTAAATAAATTAGCCTAAAATCGTAAGGACTCTTAAACTTGTCACACGTGATCAAATAAATTCAATTTCAACTTTTTCCAACAAATGAGCTTAATACTTCCATTTTAGGGCCAAATTAATCCAATTTAGCCTAAAATAGACGCGTGTTTCTCACGTTCCATATTTAAATTAAAATAATGATAAATTTTCTTATTTTATTTCCTAAAAATTAGCCCTAATTTTTTTCCCAAAAAATCAAAGTTTTTGGCCGTTTGGATCTATCTCTCCGCTGCTCTGCATGTCTTCCTGATCTTCCTCTATTCTTTTTCTTGCAAATCTCATAACAGCACATCTCTCAATCAACTACACATGCAGACCTCCTCTTCATCATCTTCTTCTTCTTCGTCTTCGTCTTCATCGGCGTCGTTGTCTTTTATCTTTTTATTTCTTTGTCAATTCGACTCCCTTCACAATCCCAATAACAAGGAACAAAAATCATGATGCTCTGAACTATTTCTATTAAAATCCCAGTTTGAGCCATTTCTTCAGTTTCCTTAAGCATCTCTTCAGCATCAATTAGAACAAAAATGTGCAGGGGTGGTGGTGGAACTGGAGGTGGCGTTAGTGTTTTGGGTGGTGCCAGTGCTGGACTAGGGAGTGACGGAACTGTCCTCTGGTAGAAAAGGTTGCGGAGCAGGTTGAAATTGTGGTGGCAGCCTTGATTTTGAGAGAGAGAGAGACTTCTTTGATTTGAGAATTGGAATTTTGTTTACTGGATTTTTTTTAATTTTGTTTTGTTTCTGTTGACGTTTGTTCATGGTGGTGGCTTACTGGCAGTGACTTTGGAATCGAGAAGTTAATCATCTGGGGCCTTTTTACTTGGATTGAGAAGCTGATGATCTATTTATTTGTTCTGAATTTATATCAAAAAGGGATATCTTTTTCTTTATTTTGAAAACAGAGGTCCTTTGTTTCTTTTTGTGAGTGGTGGATTTCGATGATGGATAGATGTTCGGCGGAGGATATTTGAAATGTTTAGCTGTTGTTCTTATGTGGTCATCCTCATTCTCTTTTCTTTCTTTCTTTCTCTCTATTGGGTTTTAAGTTTGGTAATTTTTTATTTATTTATTTTTTGTAATGTGGTTATGGGTATTGATTGATTGTAGGAAAAGGAGTGGAGAATGTGCACTTTCTAGATTAAAACTCCAAAGGATGTTCAAGAGAAATGGTCAGTTTGTGGCTGCTAAATGGTATTATCTATCTTGTCAACTACAAAATCGACATGTAGCCTCATCTTCATCTTCCTCACAGGATAAGAGTATTTGGAAATTAGTTTTTCAACCTGCTTCGTAGAGGAGTAAGTACAGGGCGAATTGCTATTTTTGTGGTCAGGAGGCCGAGTCTCTTATCCACATCTTCAAGAAGTGCCCTTAAAACCGACGGGTCTGGTTTGCTGCTCCTATTGGTAGGGGTGTGCAAAAACCGAACCGGACCGAAAACCGAACCGAACCGAACTGGTTCGGTTCGGTTTCGGTTTGCTTGAATAACATTTTCGATTTTTCTGAACCGAACCGAACAGACCGAATTTTTGGTTCGGTTCGGTTCGGTTTTTATACTTAAAAAATCGGTTAACCGAAATAACCGAA
>CATIWK010401939.1:0-11322 GCA_949634005.1 Mallotus japonicus
GTGTCACTTCCCTTCAACTTAATTCCTTGTTCGACATGGCTTGGGCAAGCCATGACGCATGCCATGTCAACTCTACTCCATATTCCTTTTGCACTTTCTCTTTAGACTTAACTACAAAAAGAAAAATTAATTAATATCAAACAAAAACTCCTTAAAAATATGCTTTAAATAATAAAATCCTAATTAAATTCTAACACTAATATATTTCCTATTTAAACTTATATTCTACCCAATTTATTCTAATTTTTATTCAATAATTCATTAGAATTCAACTCAAAAATATGTAAATATTATACACATCACTTTTTTGTTCTTTATGTTGGATTTGTTGTGTCACATCCACACTCAGAGTTAACTTTAAATAATATATTAATAGATAAATTATACTAAATACATGAAAAACATAAATAAAATAAATGAGAATAAATAAATAATGATTACAATGAATATACAAGTATTTATAGGACTAGGACTAATCTATAATATAATAAAGTAAAACGATAAGACCTATTTGTCATAATGGAAATATTTGAAGAAAAAAGAAAGAAAGGAAGGTGTCATCTTTTGGTGCGGTAGGGTTGATGACTCAGCCAAGTTTTGAGAAGGAATACTTCCCTTAGGCTCTCTCCCTTTCATTCAAAAAAAAAAAACGCAGACAGGGAGAAGAGAGGGCGAGATTGGTGAGTGAATATTTCCTCATCCTCCTTGAATTAATTTAATCTTTTTAATGAAGAGTTTCAATAGGTTGTGAACGAAACTTAGTTGATTTCTCTTTTTCTGCATCTTGGATATGGTCTTTGAATCTTTCAGTTTGCTTTTGGAATTTTAATAGAGTAGGCTGTGCATGTTTTTCTTATGGCCTTTTTAACATTTTACTTCGTTATTTTTTTTATATATAAGCTTGCTAATTTCTTTTCTACTTTGTTAATACAATCTCTTTAATTAGGTTTCCTTCAAAATTGTTCTATTTATTTGATATATTGTTGTTCATGTAAGGTGTTTCATAATTACTTTTAATAAGTTTACAGGTTTATACTTTAGAAGTGATACCTCCCTTTTCTTGAGTACCCTAGTTAGGTAATTTGAAGAGTAGTCATCTGATGAAGGTACCGATGGGAAGAGGTGTCACGTGTTGCCTCCTACCTCCTGCACTTGGCTTCTATATTCGAGTTTTTTTTGGTTGTTTGCAAAGTACCTAATTTCCAATTTTAAAGTAAAGTGAACATATACCTAAGGGTATTTTAGTCCATTAAATATAGTCTACATGTGGTACATGACAAGGCTGATTACATGGATAAAAGTGGGGTCCATTTGATCTAACTCAGCACCTAATCATCATCAGATCAGCAGGAGACATTACAATAATATGTTTTTCTAAAGTATAGACACTTGATTGCAAAAAAAAAAAAAAAAGTTAGACACTCAAATTAAAAAAAAACTGAAAAGTTCAGACACCAAAATTGCTATCCATTTTTATATTAGCCTTTATTTTTACTCTTTTCAATTTAAAAAATTATTTTTTTCACTAATATAAATTAAATTTAAAAGTGAAATATACATAATATAATGTTTTTTCAAAAACCCTAACTACCTATTTTTCTCTCTTTTCTCTCAATTCTTGGTTTTCATATAACTTTTATCTTGGCCACCGCCAATCATCTTTTCGATCGGCGGTGGTCCCTTTAATTTATATTTTATCTGTTTTATTTTATTTATTTACATTGAATAAATATAAATCTTTGATCTATTTGTCTTTTGTTTGAAATTTTGAATCTTCCTTCATGCAGTTCTTGCCCTTAGTGGGATTTCTATGGTTTTCCTTTATGGAATTTGGATATCTCCTTAGTGTGAATTTTCTGTTGGTATTTCTGCAATTGAACTCATTCAAAGACTAAAGAATCGATTTACGGCTAAATAAAGCCACTTAGTGGAACGTACAGATTGTGGAGTTGCAAATCAAAAGAGCTCTCTGTCTACGAGATTGAGAAATAACAACTAGAAAATTTATAATTTTAATGAGATTTTATTTTGGTATTTTTAGATTGTACTGTTATTTTATTATTATTTCATCAAAATGTACTTTTAATCTTCAATAAATAAAATGTTCATCATTTTCTCTCAAAAAAAAGTGAAATATACATTATATTATTAATTAAAATAAAATAAAAATTATACCATTATTAGTAAAAGATAAAAATAAAATAAAAATCTTTAATTATTTTTCAAATTTATATGAAAGACTGAAAATAAAAATGAAATTTAAATAAAATAAAAATTTAGTTATTATAATAAAAAAATAAAATAAATTTTAATAAATAAAAATTTTAATTTAACTAAAATCATGAAATAAAAATTAAATTCAACAACTATAATTAATAAAGTAAAATAATATAAAATAATATTTAATTTTTCTAATTTAGTTTGATAAATAAAAAATATTTTTTTATTTCTGATAATATTTTAAAGGAAATAAGTAGAATAAGAAAATGAAGTCTAATATAAAATAGGGGCATTTAGGTCAATACTATTTAAAGTAAGGCAAATAAGCATTTTAACTTGTAAAATCTACTAAGAATACCAATTAAATTTTTTTTTTTGTTGGTTCAAACACTTGATTGTAAAAAAAATTAGTTCAAAAACTAAAATAGCAAAAATTAAAAAGTTCGAACATTACTTATGTATTTATTCCTATAAAAAATTAGTCTTTGTAAGTTTTAATATACGCAGTTTCAATAATACATTTTCTAGTCATCATAATTTAATAAATGTTAATTAGAACTTTTTGATTTTATTGCATTTCTTACTGTTTTACAGCAATTTGAATTTTTAGAGATAGTAGTATTATCTTCTTCTAATTATATAATTGTTTTTGGTTTATACAGTAATATTATTATAAGACTAGTTTTTATGTCCATTAAAATTATTTTGTCTAGGTGATTTTTAATAAAAAAAAACACTCTTCTTATTAATTGGATTAATTTTTAAATACATGATTCTAAATAATAATTAAACACAATCATTCTACTAGGTAAGATCATCAATGTCAAAAAATCAACAATTTTTCATTTCTAAATCCACATAATTCATTTCCACCATATCCCAAAACTATACCTCATAGAACATTTCTTTAGTAGGTTTTCTTTTTTGAATATAATGATAAGAAATTATTTTTTTTATAAGATTCAAATCGTGGTGAAGTCTAACTAAGTCTATATAATATCATCATATTAGATTATATCAACTAACACTACCAGAAAAAAAAAAGAAAATAAAGACGAATATCGTCAAAAATTAGCAATGAATTAGAGACGGAAATGGTATACTAGACAAATGTAAAAGTAATAAAGATGGACTTAACGATGGAAAACAAAATCATTGTTAAAATTTGGTGGGTGTTAGGCGCCAAAGGTAGTAATTGTTGATTAGAGACGGTTAATCTGTCGCTAATTAGCAACAGATTACATGTCATTGTTAAATAACGATGGAATTTTTAATCCACTGTAAAATGGTTATTGGTGGAAAAGCCCTAAAATGTAACCATAGATTAGCAATGGATAGGTCTATCACTGAATTTTAGGGTAAAAGCACCCCTTCCTCTTTTTGTAGAAACAAATAAAAAAGTTAAAAATAAAAAAACTCTCTAATCTCTCCCACTGCACAAGCCACCCCACAAGCTGACCACCACCGCCAGACCTTGCCACTACCGGATCTGCTGCCACCATAGGAGTATCGGATGTGCAATCATCGATCAGCCCCTACTAACATTGAAAAAGTTTGTTATAAGTGTTGATTGAGTGGTTGATTTATTAATGATGAATGATTTGTGTTGAAATTTATATCTTTTCTTCCTTTATTACTCTGTTGTCTTTTATAGACCAATTTCATCAACTTCAATTAATGTCAACTTCAATTTCTTTACTTGCAACCAACTCCTCAAACTCCTCAATTTTCAACATAAAATTTCAAAAATTTCTACTTCCTTAATGCATCAACTCTTTGGCATGTTCCAAAATATTCAAGTGTTTTCTTCCTTCTTTCTCAAGACACTATTTTTATAGTTGGGTTTCTTACTTAATTATAGGCTTATGGGCTCAATTGGGCTTCAATATAATTAAATTCAAAAAAAAAATTATATTTTGGGCTCAAACAATGCCCTCGCATATAATTAGTTTGGGTCAAGTCTGTAACTAATTATATGGATACATGTCATAAAAATCTTCCTCATTTTTAATCTTTTTTGTTAATTTCAAAAAACTCATTCTCTACACCAGAAATTCCTCTCTTTCTCTTTCAAATTTTCAACAAATTGATCTTCCAAATTTCAGTTTTTTGAAAAATTGACTTTACCCATAGCTTAATTTCTTAAAAAATAAAAACACCCATATCAATCTCTCTAAGATTTCAACATCATATGATGTTTTCTTCAAGGTAGGTGTTAATTTTTTTTAACACCCATATTTCTTCTTTAAAATAGCTCACTAATTTTTCTTCAAAATTCAAATTCTTTACTAAAACCACTTATCCATCACACAATATCTCAAAAAAATCCAAAGACCCATGTCAATTTTTCAAGTTATTCAAGATACCAAGAACCTAAGGAAAGCAAAAATTTCAATTTTTTTTTAATTTCAAAATACCCTTTCAATTTTCCTCTTTCAAATTGGCTACAAAACTCATTTTCAGATTTCAATTTCTTATGAAATTCACTTTACTCATAGCCTTGTCTTTCAAAAAATCACAACACCCATAAATCTCTACAATTTATCAACACCCATTACATATTCTTCTCAAAGCCTTTTTTCTTTTATTTTTCTTAAGGCTTTCTCTTCAAAATAGCTCAAAAATTCTTCTTCCAATTTCCAAATTCTCACCAAATTTACTTTGTTCGTAACATAATTTATCTAAAAATCAGAATACCCAAATCAATTTTTCCAAGACAATTAAACTTTTTCTAATTTTTACCCACCAAAATACCACATTTTCTTTTCTTTTCTCTCCAACACAATTGGCCACCACCAACTTACCGCCATTTATCACTAGACTAATGTTTTTTCGCTTGCCACCAAACCCATGACACACAACCAGCAGCCCACAAAAATAACACCTTCATCTCACGCAATCCTTACTTCACACACTGCTGCCACTACCACCTTTGCATGTCCTCAAGCCAACGACGCACCAACAACAGATTAAAGGCCCATCCCTCATCTCTTGCACAATATCCAAGCTGATCCTCTCCTATGGCTTCCGCTCAAGACACAATCATAAGCAACCGTAAACCAACTGCTGTTGTTAGTGTTGTTCTCATCATCGTACCATCACCATAACCTAAGTCGTCCATGTCCCTACTACCTCCAATAACAATTTCAAAGCAATTCCTCAAGCTAAATCAACAATTCAACATGCTAAATTCAATTTTAAAAAACGCTTCAAAACATGTAAGCCTCTAACCTTCAATTATTTTATTTATTTTGAGATCTATTGAAGCTTTTATGGAATTCAGTTGAATGGTATTGATGTTGTGATTTTGAGCTTGATACTTGAAGCATCAAATTGTTATTTTGTGCTTCTGTGACTTGAGATTGTGTTTCTGGATTGATAATGGTGATGATTATTGAGTTGTGAATGGTTGTTATTGTGAGAATATTTAATGAGGATCTATAGACTTGTCTGTTGAATTTACTACCATTTTCATGTTTGAGGAATTATTGATTTAATTGAAATTTTCCTAAAAAAGTATGAATTAGAACTAAAATTAACTTGAAGAATTGCTAATTAGCTGAGATTTAGAATTTCTTCTGATGCTAGATTGATGAAAATCGACTAAAATAAGCAACTTTCTCAACTAAATTTGCATTATTTGCATTGTTCATCAAGCACTTGCATCTCATTTTTGACAAGTCTTGCTTAATTGTCAAAATTTATTAATTTCATGGATTAACAACTTCATTCATGCATTGCAGATTGGATTCCTCTGGCAAAAATATGAGCTTTAAATACATTTTAGCAATAAATTACCAAAATAATTCTTTTATGTATTATTTGTCTGAAGATGCATTCTTATTTAAATTTTCAATGATGTTAAAAATTCTAACTGGGCAAGATTAATAAGCCGAAATATATTTTAGCTTGAATTTTGAAGTTGTGCCTTATGAATTTTGCTTAAGCAACCATTTTTCAACAAAAATTTGATTTAAATGCCTTTATATAATAAATTTTAGCCAATTTGATTTCCAAACCTTTTGGAATTATTTTCAAATAAATAGCAAAATCAAGTATTACTTTATAGTTTAATTCCTCAAGCAAATATTACTTGCTTCATGCCTCTTTGTCTAGGCTAATTCACAGAAATTTTGTCTTCTAATTATCTTGATAACCAAAAGCATAGCTATGGTTATTTTGTCATTCTCATTTAATAAAATTCCCTAAGGTATTTGATGAATTTGCTTCAGTTTTACTAGTTATCATGGCAATTATTAATTTTACAAAGTGTTTTACACTATATTCCATAGCCAAGAAACTATTTTGGTAAAAATCCCACATTTGACTGTTATTTCAAAATTCTTTGCAAAATATTATTCAAACAATATTTGTCCATTAATTTTGGCCAAAAAATTTGTTGGAATCATCTTTATGTCTCAGGCTCATTTTTTTCAAATTCTACATTTTATATGATTTTGACAATATTAGCCAAAATCATTTTGCAACATGCCGTATAACAGTGTGCTTGTGCCATTTAGTTATAGCTTGAATTGGATTTTGGATGTGTAAACTATGCCGAAATTCGTTAGAAATGTCATTAGCCTTTTTACAATGTGTAGATATGGTTAGTTGTCATCCATTGTTTCCACCTTCTACTTTTGAACCATCAGAACCACCACCGACTGTAGCCACTACATCGTCACAACCACCACCAGCTCCTACTTCTCAGCGTGATTCATCGCCGACACCCATCAACGATAATGTTCATTCTCTTGTTACTCCTTCCCCCCATTCTCAACCTTTAGCTTCCACTTCTCATCCCCTCCAACCAACAATCTCTATAGCCTCTCCAGAGTCTAGAAACATGATTATCCGGATATAAATCAATGTCAACAGTAACAAGTAGAACCAAGAGGCTATACGCTATATGCAGTAAGAGTGGAGGACGATGATGAGGCGAATGCAGGTCGGGCTTCTGCTTGAAGGATCATCATCTAGTGTTGTACTTGACAATTTGAGGATGACGAACTTCCTCCGACTAATCCATCAGCTCCGTGATACTTTCATAATCTTGTATTTTTTTTTTACCTTTCAAGTAACTATTGATGTATTTATACATGTACATTAACATTTGTTGAATTATATATATATATAGTTACTATTCTTTTTTCATTTATTATAAATAGTTTTATTTTCTTTATTTATAATATTATTTATAATATGAATTTCATCTAATAATTACAAAAAGCAATTCCATTTAACAAAAATTAAAATTTAAAATTTTTTTGATGAATATAGTCATTGCTAATCTGTCATAGATATTAATAATTTTTTTAAATATATAATATCAACGACGAAATAAACAATTCATCGCTAAATTGTCATCAATTAGCAACAAATATTAGATATTTGAGAACCGAAATATATTAACAGATTATACACCATCATTAAAACAATTCGTCATTAAAATTTGTGACATATTAACGTATCTTTCACTAATTCTATTAGCGATCTAGATTTTGCCTACAAGTTTTGTCCCTTTTCGATCCGTCATAAAACTTTATTAACGACAAATTAATGATGAATTATATTATTGCCAATCCTTCTTTTATATATATATATATAACATAATACTCCAAACTAAATCTCAGTACACCAAGAAATACTAAAAAATAAAGTTGGACACAGATTTCACTGTTCATGAATAGCGAAATCCGTGATTACAATTCTGCCACTCAACTCTCTTCTCTGGAAAATGACGCCATTTGTTCATTGTGCCAATCCGTTAAAAAAATGCCAAAAAAAAAAGACGTTGTGTGTTGTTTCTGATGCTGCTATTTAAATGGGTTATGAGCATGTGGTCACCATGCATGTCCCATTCTTTAATAACAAGAAGATTTTTGTGAATGGACCAGGGAGTTCCTTCTAGAATTCTCATTTTATCTTGATCAGACTCAAAGATAAAGAGAAAAGTGTTTGGCATCTTAAGGTCTTTAACTACCAAAGAGTTTGTGAATGCCCATACCTACAAGAGAATAGAATGGATAACTTTCGCATTATACTTTCTATCCCCTAGAATTCTGCCTAGCAGGTGGGGCTTAGACCTCTGCAGATGCACATTTGAGGTGTCCTCCAATGTAAGTGCTTGTGCTTTTAAGGTTAAGCCATTGATTCGGGACATTTGGTTTGAGAACTGCTTGCCATTGAGAGAGTGAAAGAAGAGATAGTGAGTTGCAAGAAGGTTTCAGCAAGATGGGGACTGAGAGATGATTGTAAGTTATGGAATGGTGATGGTGTGTTTAAGAAGGAGATGTCAGTGGGATAATTGAGAAGTAGGTGAGCTATAAGAGACATGAAGAGTCCCTTTGAAAGTAATGATTGTTTAGCTTGGGGAATGCAAAGGGTTCTCCTGCTATTACTATGTGTAGCTTCCGCCGCACTATCCAGTTGAGAGAAAACGACTCTCATATCTTTGTATTCAACCTTATATATATACACACACACAATTAAATTTTATTTTTTTTTAGAATAGCAAACAAATTAATTTTAATTCGTTATTGTTAATTATTGAAATCATAAATAAATTAATCTTTCATTTTAACTCTAATAAAAATTAAATTAATTAAATTATAATTCTATTTTAAATAAAATTATGCTTCCTAGTTTAATTAAGTTAAATCCTATTTATCTCTAACAAAATTCAAATGAATTAAAAATTTAGATGTAATTTTGTTAAAAATGTCTTTTTTATTTTAATTAAATAAATATAAATAAAATTAAATAATACATTTAATAAATCATATTAAATGAAATTTCATAAGTATATAAATGAAATTAAAATAAAAATATTTATATAATAATTAATTATGAAAAAGATTAACATAAAAGATGTTGGAGAAAATTTTATATATCTATTCAAATAGATTATTTATTAAGAATGTAAGAAATTCATTTATTATAACTTTATAAAATTTATAAATTAGATTATTATATAAATAATAATGTTAAAAAAGTGTTATTTAATTAAATAGAATTATTTTTAAAGTAAAAAAGCGATAACATTAAAAAACAGTGAAAATTGATATATAGTTGTTTAAATAGAAAATCTATTAAAATTATAATGAACACAAATCTATTAAATTATAATATTGAGTACCTATAAAAATAAAACAATGCTTATATTATTTTTAGAAATTTTACTAAAATTTAATAAGAAAATGACTAACTTTAAATTAGCTAAATTTATTTATCTGATTAATAATTATATCCATAAATTTTTCTAAAAGTTAGTTCATAGATTTTTTATAGAAACAAAATAGAAATTTTATAATTTTCAAATATTCAATTAAATTTTAATAAGAATTAAAATTAACTAATAATCATTTTCTAATTATTAACTAAAAAAAAATTCTTATTAAAATGGTGGATAGAATGTTTTTAGAGTAAAAAAAAATTAACTGATGAAACACAGTTTTAAAATAGAAAATTTACTCATATTATACTATTAAATGAAAAATTATATTTTTTACATGAATATATAAAATATATATTTTGATACTTTTAATTTTCCATTTATAAATTTTAAAAATTGTACCTTCAAATAATTAGTAATTATGTAAAATTATTTAATTCAAAATTAAAGTTTATTTATAAAAAAATAGGTCCAATAATAATAAAAAAATCATGTGTGAAACACGTGGTGTGTGTATATATATATATACACACACATACACACAGAGAGCAAATAAACCGACTCTAAGTAAGTTGTGCTTACTTTTAATGTATTACCACTTTTTTAACTTTTTTTACTTTTTTTTTTATCATGAACGATGAATTGGACAAATGATTTCATATTACACTCTGTTGGACTATGTTACTAGGAGGAGTTGTGTAAACAATAAAATTTAATTTTCTTTATTTAAAAATGCAATTTAAAAATTAAATTTGAATTGTATAATTAATGCGTGAAAAATTAATTTTTTTGATGTATAAACAATTATATTTTAGTTTCCCGCTGCGAAGTGCAGATAACTTTTCTAATACTTAATGTGAAATAATGATGTCAATTAACAATTGTCATGTATTGTTAGTCTGATGATTGACATATTACATAACATCTAATTCTTACTCGGAATCGAATTCCCCTTTGTGACAGTGACAAAAAAAATATTCATATACAAACTTATTTTGTTTCATTCACCCAATATTTAAAAATCAATTGATCCAAAATGCACGCAATAAGAGTAGAAATATGGTGTAATGAGAGACAAGGAAGAAATAGAAGGGATTTTGGGATTTTTTTTTTTTAATCTCTATTTTCACATCTTTCAATTATTATTATTTTAAAAAATGTTCTCCCCATAATAATTTTTTTACCAATTTTCCTCGAGATGTTAAAAAATTATAGAAATTTAAATAAAAATATCTTCTGATGGGTGGAGAAGTCGAAGGTCAAAGATTTGCATTACTGTGTGTGTCTCCCACACAGAACACACATACGCCACACTTACTCCCTACCACATTTCATTCTCCAAAATCTCTTCATTTCATCAAGCACTATGCAACTTCACACCCAACTTGGCTTTGGCCCTACCCTACGTACCCACCTCGGTGCACCACCACGGCTCCCTCTCCACCTCTTGTCCTCCCCTCACATTATGCATATCTTTAGTATCGAATATATCTTGATATGGTTCATGAAACATTATATAATTTGTGCATCTAATTAACTACTTAATAAGAATAATAATGAATAAGCTAATGGATATTATTTTAATTGGCCATTTCATATTGTTTCTGTCTTGAATAGCAAAAAATTTCAAGTTTAATTCTTTTCATTCATCATCTAACAAAATTTATTATTTTTATGATGAATAATTTATAAAAGGTAAAATTTTATAGTTTATAAATCTCTGACATTTTATATTAATGTGTAATAATAGTGAATGAGATATTATAAATTTTAAATTTTATTTTGTGTTATTATTATTTTTGATTTAATAGACATTTAATATGTTGTAAACTACATAATAGGAATAATAATTTCTTATCACTATTATAAAAATAATATATAAACTCAATCAATATTGATAAATGATGATAACTAAAATATAAACTCAA
>CATIWK010402184.1:0-13815 GCA_949634005.1 Mallotus japonicus
AACCTAAAACACAATATTTCACATATTCATGTCATAAAGATCACCTTAAACTAGCATTAAACACATAAATAACTATAAAATCCAAGAAATGAAACTTTATATGAAATTGAGAATTTGAGACTCAAGAAAGAGGAATTCTCACTGATTTGATCAAATTAGTAGCTCCTAACTCAGCCCTCAGAGCTTGATTTGATAGTTTGAATGTAAGAAGACCTCTTCTCCTTCAATAAGTTGAATTGTTAAGCTTAAATCTCTACTTCTTCTCCTTTTTCTCTTGTTCTCTTCCTTCCCCCTTTTTAGAACGTTTTTTTTTTTTTTTTTTTGAATAATAATGGTCTACCTCCTAAACTATCAGCCTAAGCCTCTACTTAAGCTTCTCTCATTTTCTCTCTCCAATTTCCCAAAAATCAAGACTTAATCTCCACCTTTTATTTTTCATTATTGTTTTTCTTCTTTTTTTTTTTCATTATTTCATGCCCCAAAAGTCTCTTTTCTACGCTTAAGATTGCAGAATAAAGATAACTGGGTAGATTTTGTGTGTTTAATGCAGTAATAAATAACATTTATTGCTGCAGGAGACATGTATGAAGAGGCGCTGCCTTTTCGATGAGGCGTCGCCTCATCGATGTCCAAGGTGAAGAGGCGCCACCTCTTCGTTGAGACAATCGCCTCTTCACCCAGGCCTAGCCTAGAAAGGTTTGGGCTTGGGCTTTGGGTTCAGAAATTAGGCTTTGGGTTGAGTCCAATCTTAGAAAAGGGTTTCGAGTCCTCTTACATTCAATATTCGGATTATCTCATCATTGGGCTTTCATTACTGGCCGATCAAATCGAGGGTGTCCACAGTTTGTCCCCTTGGTTTTTCAAAAAGCGAATTTATGAAATCAATTTTTGAAAAAGAAATATGCACATTGAAAGTAAAAACAACATACCTGACCTTCAAGCTTCGCTTGGGTCATCAGCTTCGGGAATTCAAACCTGAAAGGTCAAACTTTGACTTGAAACATGATCGTGATCCTCGGGTTTTCCTGGCCCGATCAGCCATTCATTATAAGTTTATCGTGATTTTCAAGCCTTTTCGATGCGAAACTTCGCTCAATAAAAAGGTAATGCAAGTCCCGAGCCCTTCTGACATAGAACTTGACTTGAAACGTAATCGTGCTCCTCTGGTTTTCCTTGCCCGATCAGTTACTCATTATAAATTTAATATGATTTTCGAGCCGTTCTGACGCGAAACTTCACTCAGTAAAAAGATAATGCAATTCGAGAATATAACCCGACCCGATACTTCTTAAAATGCGCACTTTAGGGATACAACCTGACCAGACACTCTTGAACTGCAGAATGCACTTCGGGGATACAACCTGACTAGACACTCCGTAAAACATGAATTTCAGGGATACAACCCGACCAGATGCTTCTAAACTGAAGATTGCACTTCGAGGATACAACCCGACTAGACACTCCGTAAAATGTGCACTTCGGGGATACAACCTGACTAGACGCTTATGAACTGATGCTTCAATCTGACGATCTTCAACTCTTAGATATTAATCCCGGGGTGCATCCGAAAGATAAGGTAGAGACCCGTCGTATTTTCGAATTTTTTTTTTTACCAATGGGCCTTCCCTCATCCAATGGACTTGCCCTAATTTCTTCCTCCTTTTTCTTTACTTGCCAAAGGCCCATTCCTTTCATTTCATATATAAAGGAATCTTTCTTTTTACCTTTTACCTTTACTTACTTTCTCTTTTCTTTTCTCCTTTCTTCTTCCTCACGTTTCCTTCCCTTCTTCAAGCATGGACATTGGACGCACGCCATACCTGCCTGCATGGGATCCCGTATCCCCTACCATCCATCCTCCCCACTCACTCGGATTTACAAGAGGAGATACAGTCCCTCTGCTTGCGGATTTGAGGAGTCACATTTTTTCTTCGGCATCTAGAGAGGTTATTCTCAAATCTTCTCATTTTTTCTGCAAAATTACATTGGGTTAGGATAGATTAATGTTTATTTGTTAACTAGGGCTAGAAATAGGATCAATTGAACAAAATATACATGAATTTGAATGAAAAAACGTGAAGAACATGCTGTTCTGCGTCATAAGGACGTGTCGCCTCCTCGAGGAGACGATCGCCTCTTCAAAAGGCAATCACCTCTTGGTGAAGAAGCGATCGTCTCCTTGATATGCAGCATTTAGAACAGAGGCATCACCTCTTAGTTAAGAGGCGTTACCTGTTTGAACAAAAACTGTGACGACACATATGTAAAAGGTGTCGCCTTCTATTAAAGAGGCATCGCCTCTTCTTTGCAGAGGCGTCGCCTCCTAGATAGAAAATACTATTTTGCTTTGTATTTAGACATATGAATACATTTAATTCACACTAAATAAGTTCGAAGTCCCTGATTTCTCTTTGCAGTATGATGCTCAGACATTCAAGGGAGCAGGGAATTTTCATGGAGCTCGGGTTTTCTACAACGAGCTTACAGATGATCAGAGAGATCGGATCCAGGACACTGGATTTGAGGATTTCATTTTGTCTCTTCCCGAGGAGCAGGGGAAGACCTATTATTAGCCCCTTCACGCATTGATGGAGAGGTGGTTCAACACGACACACACTTTTCATCTTCCCTTTGGGGAGTTGACTCTAGATCTGGTCTCGTTCCCCGTCATCACAAGGATTGCATACGTGGGAGATTCGATCCCCTTTGATGCTTGCTTGCATCGGATGACTACTGAGATCGTTGCTTATATTGATCGCCTCCTCGGTATGGTCCCAGACATGAAGGGGACCCACACCATCAAGCTTGACTCGATTCGGAGCTTTTATACACAAGAGAGAGTCACGGCGACCACCACTCCCTGGGAGATCGATCAGCTGGTACGAGCCTTCCTGGTATACCTACTCGGCACTACTCTTTTTGCCAATACTACCAGCTTTATTGATTTGATGTTCCTGATGCCGCTTTGAGATCTCGACTTGGTGGCCACCTATGATTGGGGTAGCTGTGCTCTTGCGTACCTATACCACATCATGGATGAGGTGGTACACGGAGCGAAGAGACTTTATGGCTTCTGGCACGCTACTCTGGTTCTCTCCTTTTCTTCTTGGTTCATCTAAAAAATTCCCTTTTCTTTCTTCTTTTTTACACCTTTTCATATTGTCCCTTACTAACAATTCTTCTTTGCAGGTCTGAGGATTAGAGCTAGAGCTGATTGCTGTGGTATCTTGGGTAGGAGATCGCCTGCCAGCTATAGGGAGATGGGGCACCAGCCGTACTTGGAAGAGGCACTTAGCTCGCGTACACATCCATCGAGAGTGGCTTTATTCTCTGACTCCGGTGGCGGTACCTACAAAATCCAAAATTCTTTTTAGCTTTGTATTAATATGAGGTACTTACCTGTTATAAATTTACAGATATGGAGTGACCCGAGGACCAGAGAATAAGTGGCTTGCTGAGATGGTTTGTTCTAGGCCTTTTTCCTTACAGAGGATCCTACTTCGAGGCCCTGACTATCGTATGTGGTACCTAGGGGAGAGGGTCTATAACTAGACCAGAGGTCCTTGAGCCAGACGCATCCCAAAGTCTCCTCCTAGGCTCATTTTCTGGGCACATGAGCTGGAGGGTGAGGAGCTTGATCAGGCCCTTGCTGGAGAGCTAGCTGTTGATCATATAGTGTGAGTGAAGAGTCAGTATCCAGACTTCACTTGGACTTATCTTCTACAGTGGGTCCCCTTGGATGTGGGCTCCACCTCTCAGGTACATGTTTGATAATCAACCTGCGTGTCTTAAATTGTCAAATTTTCATATGATTGTTCGTTCTCAGGCTGCAGCTATCGGACCTGCACCAAATGCCAAACCCTAGGTATGGGAGGGACCTTCTCAGAGACCCCATACTGATCAGGGTAGTAGGGGTTCATCTTCTAGAGCGTCGTAGATCAGCCCTCCTACTGCTCCTTCCAGCTCTACCTCCAGAGTAGTAGCCAGCAGCCTCGTTCACGTCCCTGATTCTCTGACTCGCTGCTGGGTTCCTCCTGGAGAGTTGTCCCACCAGTTCGTGACTCTAGATGAGAGTCTCGAGCCAGCATACATCCTTAAGGGCACTACTCATGTAAGTTAATCTTGAACCTGTTTTCTAAACCATTCTGAGCATATTAATCAGTACTAAATATTTATTAATGATACAGATTCCTTTGGAGCAAGGTTAGTACATGTATAGGCTGATACAGGCTCAGAGGGATTACATACTGGACATCACTCAATAATGGAGGGTAAGCGTTCTTCCTATATCTACATGTATGTATGCATGCTCACATGTTTTACTTATCTTGTATTTATCTGAATAGGACCAGGATGTAGCGAGCTAGGCGAGGATTACTGCCCTTGAGCATTAGATCGAGGTACTCTAGATTGACGAGGATGAGGACGACGATGTCGAGGATGGAGGTGCTGCTGAGGGAGGCGAGGATTCTGAGGGCACGGACTCCGATGATCACTAGACTAGGAGCTTTCTTATGATTCTGAGAACATACATCACACATTTGTTAATTCTAAAATTTGGGAACTTTTGCATATTACTTTAACTGGATGTTTACAGTCAACTCTTGATTTAGCCAATTTTTAACTTCAGACGTAATAGAATGTCATTTATTCGCATGAATCACTTCCTTCTACATGACTGAATTCCACATTTACAGCTTAAATCTTACAATTTTTATTGTAATGTACTCTCTTTTCTCTAGGCGTCACCTCTTCATGTTCTGCTTAAGAGGCGATCGCCTCTTTATGATGAGGCATCGCCTCTTAGTGGAGCGGCGATTGCCTCATCGGCCTTAAACTATCCAATTAAAATCCCTAACTTGTCTAAAAACACCCAAACTTCATATTCTCGAACTCTCTCTATTCTCCCTCTCTAAAATACATTCTAAACCCTTAATATGACTGAAAGAAGCTTGAAACAACTACAATCAATCCTGAAAAGCTTGGATGGTGAATCTTTGGCCAAATTGGAGCCATTCCATCTATCCATCTTCCAATCTATGCATTCAAGGAAGATCAATTTTTCCTTTCTCCATGTTCTTGCTCAATTCTAGGATTCTCATAAACATGTCTTTCGGTTCAACGCAGTAGAACTATGCCCCCTGCCAGAGGAGTTTGAAGCTATCTTAGGCTCCCGACTAGACTCTACTCGTCAGATTGTAGTTCCTTCGATAGAAACCTTGGACTCACATTCTATTCAACTTCAGATGGCTAGGATGTTCAATCTTCCTCCCCAATTCTCTCTCTGTCATATTTTCAACATTGAAATTCTGGTCAATACTTTTCTGAAGGTTGTAATGGCTGTGGACGACAAGGGGGTGCATTGGTCCCGGATGATGCTTTATGCCTCTATGCTCAATTCCTGCTTGTATCTCCTTCAGGCAACTGCGACTCGAAGATTATCTCTTTCTTGGATCAGGTAGAAGCGGGTCTCAACCCTTTCCTGCTTATCTTAGCAGAGACCATCGTTGGTTTGGATAATTTTATGAAAACCAGATGATTTTCTGGGAGTCCTCTACTGCTAGAGGTTTATTTTCTTTTCATTCTTCTTTATTGACTACCTTACTATCATTTTCATTTATTGCATTCATAATTTGCACGGGCATGGTTTCATGAGAAGCTGAGACTGTTGGAACCTCTTAGAGATATTACACATTATAGGGCTAAGCACTGTCACACCCGACAACTTCATCCTATTCTGAAAGATGTTCAGAGTTGGCTGGCCACTTTCCTTGACACTCTGATTCAGTGGATGTGCCCATGGTAGAGACTGCAGCATGTGATTATTCGGAGCTATACCTACTGCGTGCCTATAGCTGGCCTTCACTTTGCCATTTTTTACAATCCCGCATGGCTTTGTAGGTAGTATGGACAGAAACAGTTGATCCCAGAGCTTATGCACGAATTTGAGCCAGGGCCTCTTACTCAAAACTTCTTGGATAACCTAACCGCAATTTGGCCTTGAAGGACCATTCAAAGGTATATCGACTACAATAGAGATCAGTCCACTGACAAGCAATATAAAGCATGGGTTCAAATACAACAAACAGAAAGAGATGATTTCATTATAAACAGAAGAACAAGGTCATTATAGGCATCCAGTGCCCAAGGGGTTCAAAAGAGAAGAAGACAGAATTAGTTTATGTAATTTAGTCTTTATTGCTTTTTGGTTGGATAGAATTTCCTTTTTAGTTAAGCAGTGTGTAATAAGCATTTAATGCAACGTTTGGCAATAACAAAGGCAATCCATTCCATTTAAATTAAGCACAAAGAGAGAATACATTTTACTTCTTACATATCTCATGTTGTTAATTGGCTTGCCCTTGCAAGTTTTCCAAGTAACTATTTTTCACTCTCTTTCTCCTTCTACACATCCTGAATTTCTGCCTAGACCACCTCTTTCAAGGTTTTCAATCCAGTAGGAATTTTTATTTTCTTATTTTTTTAGTCTTTAAATTTTTCCTAAGCAGCCTCTTTTTGAGGTTTTCTCCCTAGCGAGACTTCACAGAAAGTACTTTTTCAGCTTGTTTAGGTTGATGGGTTCTCTGAACTCGTTCCCTTTTAGGTCGGATATAATGGTAGCACCCTTGGAGAACAGTTTCTTTACCAAGTATGGACCTTCCCAGTTCGGCTTAAACTTCCCTCGAGGATCCGTCATTATCGGTCTAGTAAGCTTTAACACTAAATCACCCTCCTTAATCTTTCCCGGCTTAATCTTCTTGTTGTAAGCCCGAGATATTCGTTTATGATACAACTGAGAGATACATGGCTTTCAGCCTCTTTTCATCTAACAAGGTTAACTGTGCTAGCTGGCTTTCCACCTATTGATACTCGGGGATCTTATAAAAGGACTCTCAATGACTGTATCTCGAGCTCCATCGGTAATACTGTTTCACACCCATATACCAAGGAATATGGAGTAGCTCTAGTCGAAGTTCTAGCAGTAGTTCTGTATCCCCATAAAGCGAACTGCAGATAATATGCCCAATCCTTATAATTCTCTAGTGTCTTGGCCAAAATCCTTTTCACATTTTTGTTTGCAGCTTCCACGGCCCCATTAGCCTGCGGTCGATACGGAGAAGACTTATGATGCTCAATCTTATATTCTTTCAGCAAAGCTGCAGTCTCAGCCTTAAATTGAACACCATTATCACTAACAATATGATGCAGCAACCCGTACCTATAGATTATATTCTTTTCAATGAATCTCGCCATCTGCTTTGATCCGACAGTGATATACGATTGTGCCTCAACCCATTTGGAGAAGTAATCGATTGCCACCATGATATAACGATGACCATTGGACGCCTTTGGCATTACCTCCCCGATAATATCAATTCCCCAGGCTGCAAACGGCCATGAAGAAGTCAATCCTTGAAGTTCCATTAAAGGCAGATGGCTAACATCGCCATATGTTTGACAATTATGACACTTCTTCACAAATCTCATGCAATCTGTCTCCATTGTTAGCCAAAAGTAGCCTTGACATAATATTTTCTTAGCCAAAACTATCTTATTCATATGCGGACAACACACTCCTTCATGGATTGCTTCCATAAGCTTCTGAGCTTCATCCTTGTTGACACACCTCAGATGTACTCTTGTCGATGCTCTTTTATACAGCATTCCATTATGGTTGATGAATTGCCCAGATAGCATTCTTAGCGCCATTCTTTCTTTCCTCTCAGCATCATCAGGAAATTTTTTTGTCTCCAAATATCATTGCAAATCATAAAATCGATGTTTCTCTACAGGATCGATCTGCATTATCCTAATTTCCTCATAACAAGGATTTCGGGACTTCATTAGGATGAGTGGTTTAACTTCTACCCATTTGCCTTCTTTCCATACTTGCTAGAGTAGCCAGAGCATCTACCATCTGATTCTCTTCCCGCGGTAAATGCACAAATTTGCACTAGGTGAAGGATAATAAAATAGTGGCTGAATAGTCCCAATACAATTTGAGCTTATCTTCTTTTACTTCCCATTGGTTAGAGATCTGTTTCACCACTAACATAGAATCTCCATTTACTATGATTTCTTCTGCCCCCACACTTCTGAGTGCTTCCAGACCATAGATGCAAGCTTCGTACTCGGCTTGATTGTTGGTAGCTTCAAACTCTAATCTTTTCACCATTGGGATCATTTCTCCTTCTGGTGAGATCAGAATTATGCCGATACCAGCTCCTTTGCTGTTAATAGCTCCATCAAAGTATATTGTCCATGTCTGGATTTCTATTGCGCTCAGATGCTCGTCTAGAAATTCTAACTTCCACTCTTGTTCGTCCTTCATCGGGTTCTGAGCTATAAAGTCTGCTACTGCTCTTCATTTTACCACTTTCTTTGCCATATAATCAATATCAAACTTGGTGAGCAGAACTAGCCACCTGGCTAATTTCCCTATAAGGGATGGGGTCTACTAAAGATATCTGAGGGGATCATGCTTAGAGACTGCTTGAACCCTTATAAGATTGGAAGTAGTGTCGAAGCTTCTTCGTTGCCCAAATTACAGCCAGACACGTCTTCTCCACCAAACTGTAATTGGCTTCGTAGATAGGAGTTTCTTGCTCAAGTAATACACTACGTGTTCAATTTTTCCTTCACCTTTCTGAGCTAGTATTGCGTCTATCGCTTCCTTCTCGATTGCCAAATAGAGAATCAGCGATTTACCCGGCCTCGGTGGTTGCAAAACTGGAGGATTCATCAAATAACTCTTGATAGTTTCAAATCCTTGCTGACATTTATCATCCCAGATAATTGGCTGATTCTTCTTCAGGAGTTTGAAGATCGGCTCACAAAGCTTAGTCAGCTTAGCGATGAACTTACTAATATACTGCAATCGCCCGATAAACCCCCTAACTTCCTTCTCAGTCTTTGGCACAGGCATTTCTCTGATGGCTTTGACTTTGTCCAGGTCTACTTCGATCCCTTTCTGACTGACAATGTGTCCTAGCAACTTTCCAAAAGTTACCCCAAAAACGCACTTCTTTGGGTTCAATCTGAGGTTATACTTTTCAGCTCTGGCCAGAAACTTGTCTAAGGCTTCAAAATGTCCTTCCTGCATTGGAGACTTTACCATCATGTCATCCACGTACACTTCTATCTCCTTATGGACCATATCGTGTAGTAAAGTTGTGGCCATCCTCTGATATGTAGCTCAAATGGCATGACCGTATAGTATTAAACACTCCATTCAGTGGTGAAAGAGGTTTTCAGCTTATCAATCACAGCCATCATGATCTGGTTGTACCCTGAGAAACCATCCATGAACGAATACATCGCACTGGAAGCTACGCTGTCGACTAAAGTGTCAATATGTGGTAAAGGAAAATCATCTTTTGGGCAAGCCTTATTTAAGTTCCTATAATCTATGCACATTCTGACCCTTCCATCTTTCTTGGGAACTGGAACTATATTTTCCAACTATTGGGTATCGTTGACTACCTCCAAGAACTTCACCTTCAACTACTTTTCGACCTCTTCTTTAATTAAGAGAGCCCATTCTGGCCTTAATTGCCTCTTCTTCTATTTTATTGGTGTAATATGGGAATATGTCGGGATTCTGTGTTCTACGATCTCTCTGTCAATCCCAGGCATGTCCTTATAACCCCAAGCGAATACTTTTTGCCTTTTTTTAATTACTTCTTTTATTTTCTCTCTCTCACCAGGAGTTAAATCAGAAGCAAGAAGTATATTCTTTAGATTATCATATATGCCTAAATTAAATGATTCAGTTTGCACTGAATTAATGTCAAACATATGCATGAAATGATCATCACACACAGTATAACCATTAGGCAAAACAACACACAAGTAAGCAAAGTTAAACTTTATTGCATTCACTTTAGAAGAAAAAAGGTCATCATCAGAGTTAAACATGTTTGTTAGGGAAATATCAAGATCATCATAGAAAACATCTACAATGGAGTCAAAAACAAATGACTCAAAACTAAGTTCTTCCATTTGGTCGGTAGTGGTTTTCAGCTCCCTTACAGAGATGCCCTCCTCGAACTCAGGAAACAGTACTAGCTCCTCCACTATTGGCTCCTTCTCGGCAGCTTCAGTGGTCCTATCCAACTGTTCACTGAAGATCTCGAAACCAAGGACCATCTTGTCAGTGATCATCAATGGTTCGGGAGCTCCCTAATATGGGTCGTAAGTGCCCTCTTTCACAAATGTTTCCCACAATGGCTTGATCTCTAATTTAGCTTTGAGCTTATTCTTTCCCTTCTTCTGATTCCTTCTTTGAGTCTTCTTTCTTCTTTTTAGACTCGTCGGACTTGGATTCTTTTTCTTAAGTTTCTCGACTGATTGAACCTTCTTCCCTCCCTCACTTTTCCATAAGTCAATTGCTTCCCCTTCTTCATCAGAGGAGCTCCAAATATCTAAGACATTCACACTGACATCCTCAGGTTATTCCCTTAAATTCAAGCATCCTAGTTCTAGTTTTAGTGGTGCAGGTATAACATCAATAAAGGAGTTTAAGACTTGCTCCTTAGTCAAGCCTGTGTTGATCATCAGAATGGATTGGTTGGGTGGTGGCATGTTTCGGTAATTGGGTAAGGGGTTATTTCTTGTGTTTGGCTTTTTAGACTCGGGATCAGTATTTTTCCTGCATCGATCAGGTCTTGGATTTCATGCTTTAAGCGAGTGCAATTATCGGTGTCATGGCCAATGGTTTGGTGATATTTGCAATAGAATTTAGGGTCAGCATTGGGAAATGGTGGTCTTTAGGGTAAGGGTCGCAGTAGGTTGTTCTCGATCAACTTCTCTAAAACCTTAGAGAGGGGTCTTCCTAGATTAGAAAATCTTCTAGGTTGTTGAACCGCATTTATTTGCACATTGCCACTTAATCCAATACTACTGCTGGATTCGGTTCCCCTCTTCCTGAGGATCTTCCACTGAAGGATTTTCTTTCCTGTGCTAAGTCTGATTCTTTCTGCATGCCAAATCTGTACAATTCTTCAAAATTTTGGATCCCCAAATCTTTCAGCTTCTTAGAGAGCGGGAGTACATATCCCTCCATTGCTATCACAAGTTGATCATTCTCAGAAGGACGATGCTTCATTTGCGCTATCTTAGCTCTCCATCTTATCAGGAAGTCGACAAAGGGCTCATTGAACCTTTGCTTGATATTCTGCAAATCTCTCAAAGATGCTTCCATCTGGATATTGAGACTGTACTGCTTAACAAATGCAGCACACAATTCTTTCCAATCAGCTTGGACATGGGATTCCAAAGAATAGTACGACCTGATTGGTGCTCCCTCGAGAGACAGGGGAAACTGTTTGACAATTTGAGCCTTATTCAAGCTGGTTGTTCTCATATGAGAGGCATAGTGTTTGAGATGCAAATGGGGATCTTCAACACCGGTGAACTTTTTCATATCGGGAAATCTGAATTTTTGGGGTAGCGGATCATCATCTTCTCCCAAACTAAAGTCAGAGTAGTTTATCGGTGCATCTATCCCTTTCTCTTTCATCATCAACTGCATCTGAGCTATAGACTTAACAAGGTCTTTATCCCAATCTGGTTTCTCTAGATTCTCTGCAGTATCGGCATTCACATCTGGTCTTGCTATAGGTGCTGCCAACAAAATTTCTTGGTCATCTTCGATCTCCCGCCTCCCTATATTCTCAGCATCAAGATCAAATGGCGGAGGTGGAGGTACTGATGGCTTTTCTCTAGCTGAGTTCATTTTTGCCATCATCTCTCGCATGATTGTTCTAGTCTGTTCAACCATTTCTGCCTTGAACTTTTCCGGGTCAAAAGTTGGTGTGGTTGTATCTTTCGACATTCTGATTAATCGACCGGTGTTGGAGCGGGTCCAAGCAGATGATTGATTTGAATCTATATCTGCAATCACTATTGATTAGAAACATGCATGGCGTGTATGCATGATATGCAGGTCTCTTCTAAAAAGAATAAACAAATAGTCTATTTACATATAACAGATAACATAGGAAAAAGCTCTTCAAATAACACTTCTACCATTATTTCTTCTACACACGTGTTCAATGGCGAGTTCCTTTTCCTAGGATTGTTGGCCAGGTTTTGATTATCAACAGGGGATAATAAAATCGACGTATACAATAAAGCTCTCAAAATGCATAAACAAGTAGTAATTCCTTTAAATAAAAGCCTAAGTCCACTTTAATCGGCCAAATTGGGCATGAAAGGCCCAAGTTTTGACAAAGTCCATTTACAAATGGGCTATATTAGGCATGAAAGGCCCAATTTTTGAAATAGTCTATTTGCAAATGGGCTTAGGCTTTATTATAAGGCTTACTAAATGGCATAATACACATGCATTTGGAAAAAACTTAGTGGAAATTGCTAAGTCAATTACATGAGCTGAGTCAAGGGTAATAAGCTACGGCTCCTGCAGCTATATACCTCCATTACGTCTCCCCACTCAAGGGTCTGTGCGACGTGGAAAAGTACATGCTATGAGTGGTAATAGGTGATATTGCACCACCAGGTTTGAATGAAACACAGGTAGTAAAGTATGGATTATTACCGGTTTATTTAGGACTGATGTGCTCATTGTGTGAAAAATATGTAGTGAATGTAGTAATATGCAAAGGAAATATTTTAATAACCAAGGATAATAATTTACAAAACACTGGAATTAGTTTCTCTATCCCTAATGGAGTCGCCACTATAGGCGGAGGGGTTTAGCCCACGCCCAAGTGTTGGCAACCACGGCACTGTGTGGACTCAAGGCCCACTAGGAAATACAAAATGGCTTTGCAACCCAAATTGGAGATGGAGTTGCCACCCAGATAAAAGCCAAGATACACTTACAACAACTGGATTCCACGGAGGTTCCCAGAAGCTATCATCAGAGATCGGGTTCAGAAACTGGGTATGGGCCTTGAATGCCCACCCAACCTTGCGGTTGGCCTCCGTTTATGTTTTATACTTTATTACCTTTGATTATTAAATTATTTCCTTATTAATGTAGGTTGCAAACACTTCTAATTTTACAATATTACCAACTTTACACATTAATCTTGTATGTACAAATATTACCTTGGCATTTAAACAAATAATGAGAATAAATATTACAAACATTCATTCCAAATAAACGGGGAAGGGATTGGGGATTACAATAATTTGTGCAATTATTACAATAATCAATCAAATAAAACCTCTCAAGAACTAATTAATTCACTAATTACATAGTGATTAAGAATCACCACAATCCTACAACAAATACGGTTAGTTTTATCTTATAATAAACAATTTATTCATAAAATAACTTGAGTTGAATTTGCATAAGAATAGACATAGATGTTCATCTAATCATGAATTAATCACTCAAATAATCCTAAAAGCATAGCATTCACGTGCAATATTGAAAATGTCACGCAGTATATACGGATAAAATACAGAAAATAAACCAAAAAGATACTAAATAGAAAGCAGAATTGCACATAACTCTGGCTGAGAGGCGATCGCCTCTTTGAGGAGGCGTCGCCTCTTGATTGCCTGCTCAAGAAGCGATCGCCTCCTTGCTAAGGGGCAGCGGCTCTTTGAAGAGACGTCGCCTCCTAGCCAGGAACACAGCAAGAACAGGTAACTACATATTTCTTAAATCTTAAGAAATTCAAATATCCATGCAAACTAACTTAGAAACACAACCTAAAACACAATATTTCACATATTCATGTCATAAAGATCACCTTAAACTAGCATTAAACACATAAATAACTATAAAATCCAAGAAATGAAACTTTATATGAAATTGAGAATTTGAGACTCAAGAAAGAG
>CATIWK010402247.1:0-20852 GCA_949634005.1 Mallotus japonicus
AGGGTAATTAATATAATATAGTAAAGTAGAGGTAGTCAATAATAATTATTTTTAAATAAATTATCTTTAAATATTTTATATTTTATTGAAAGATATAATTATTATTTTATAGTTAGTTAATGATAACTTTTTTAAAGATACGAATAAGAATAAAATAGTACTCCATCCGTCCCATAATATTTGGCAAAAAATTTTCTGTGCCCAGATTAATGAAATTAGTTAATTATAGTTATTTTGTATATTTTTACCATTTTGTTACTAAAATACTCCTATTAATGTTTTTTATTTTATTAAGTGTGAAACATTTTACAAGATAATATTTTTTTAATGTTTTTGATAAGGTCATAACTAATAGTGAATCAAACATTTTATTCATAGTGAATTAAGTATTGAAACTTCAACGTATTTATTAAACATAGAAATTCAAAGTTAAAAACTAGTGGTACTTTATGTAATTAATAATTGTATTATAGGCATTTATGTAATCAACTATCATCCTAAAAAGGAAAGTGGATGGACGAAATTTTGGAACAGATCAAAAAGAAAAATTTACCAAATATTATGGGATAGAGGGAGTACATTATTATTAAAAAATTAATTAAATGTTGGAAAGAAAGTGGCATAAATATGATAAAATAAAGAAAAACTAGTAACCTTGATGGTGCATAGCAAAAATGAATGTTAAAACAATTTTGATGAAACAAATTAATAAAAATTGCTCACCTGTGGTATAGCGGACTGTTTATTTGAAGGAAGTTCACCATTAATAGCTGCATAACTGAGTTTAAAAAAAAGTTAAAAGATTGAAAAATGAAAAATAAAAAGCGCTTTAACAAATAAAAAGCTTTTTAATTAAACTGGACCTTCTTCTTTTTAATATTAGACCGTATTAAATCTTTTGTGAGTATAATTAAGTTCTATAATTTTTTTTAAGTACAATTAAGTTATGTAATTAAAAAATTAATTTTAATGGTTAATTAAGAAGTAAAATTGATTCCGCGTCTAACAAGATTGTCAGGTTTTATTAGATGACGTGTGGTGTCACTGTACTGTATGTATTTTAGATTATTAAATTCTCAAAAAAACAAAAAAAGTAAAATTAATAAAAAAATTTTAAAAAATATATAAACTAATTATAAAAATTTTAAACATTTTTAAATCTACATGATATTATTTTCACATTAATTTATTTCATTTTTACAATAATCTAAATTACCGTAAAAATAATTTTTTTACATTCTAAAACTAAAAAAAAGAATAATTATTATTTTTGTAAAATACCAAAATTTAGATTAATAAAAATATTTTTTTCTTGTTTAAATTAGTACAATTTTCATTTTAAATGTTTTTTTTAATTTTAAATTAGTACAAAATTCATTTTAGATGTGTCAAATCTAAAATGTTAGTGCATTGTGTCAAATCCTGGGACTCAAATTTTGTCAGAAAATACCATAAGTTGAGATAGCAATAAATTAAAAATATAAAATAAAGAAAAAATAAAACATAAAAGAAAAGGAGAGAATACTAACACGATAAACGCATCCTCTACCGTGCCTGACAATACTCCAACCATCCCCACCGTCCAATTAAGAGGAAGAACACTAGAGCCAATGACCATAATATCTTCATTAACTTTTGTTGAAGTCCGAAATGATTTATTATCACCACAAAATTTAAGGATAATTAATTTCTAAAAGTATATATATATATATATATAAATAATCGTTAATCTTATTTACACATAAGTTAATTTTTTTAAAAAAATTGTATTAGTGAACTCATCTTTTCAACATATTTTAATACTATTTTTTGCCTTAAACTTTAATTTGTAATACATTTCAAATAATTAAAATTATTTATAAAAATTAATTGTCTTTTTCATGTGCAGTACAAATGATTTTAACATTTTTATTAATTAAAATTTATTATAATTTTATTTATGATATAAACTAATATTAATAACTATAATATATATATACAATAAATTATTAATATTAAATAATATGTATTTTTTATAATAATTCATAAACAATATGAATTATGTTTTAGAAATTATTCCAAACAATTGATGTCAATATAAGAGTCATTTTATAAACATATTTCTATGAAGAAATAAAAAACAATAATATAACTATAAAATATAAAAATCTAATATCATAGTTGTAAAAGTAGTATTATTATATCTATAATATAACTAACCTAAATTTATAGATTTGCAATAGATATTGTTTGTACTAAAATAAATCAAAATTTAGATTAATTAAATTTAAAAATAAAGTAAAAATTTTTCTTATTTGACACTACCTACTTTTTTAATTGATTGTAATTTTTTAAAATAATTGAATTTTCTCAGTAGAATATTTTTATAAATATTATGAAATAAATCCCTTTTTATCAATTCAATAAAATTTATTACTTTTTTTTATAACTTTTTAATTCTCTAACTTACTTTTATATATTACGTAAGTAAGTAAAAAAATATAAATTTTAATTATTAATTATAGTTTGTATACAACATATAGTACATTACAAATAAAATTTTTTTCTAATATATTTATACCATAAATCTTAGAATTATTTAATGATAAATATTGTAAAAAATTATTTTTATTGTAATTTATCTAATTTATAAATATAAAAGCTCAAACTTTAAATTCTAAAATATAAACTAAAACCATTTTTATCAGTTTCAAAATTTGTACAAAATAAAGTAAAATCATTTTTGACAATATTTAAAAATACATAATCTTTTTTGTCCAAAAAATCACATCCATATTAATACTTATATATATAATATTTATATATAAGATAAATATAAATATTGAAGTACGAATAGTATAAAACTATATAAATTAAATTATTAATAATAATATAAAATATTATTAATTATAATTCATATACAACATGTAGTACATTACCAATAAGAATTTTATAAAATATTTATATATACACCTTATACTTATTTAATAATTTTTATTATATTTAAATTTTGATGATAAATATAGTAAAATTTAATTTATTTTCATTTAAATAGATTTTAAATTTTAAAATGAAAACTAAAATTTAATTTATTAATTTAAAATTTTTAAAAATAAATTAAGTTTATTTTTGTCAACGTGTTAAAATATATATCTTTTTTGTTCAAAAAAATTTTACTTCCTATTCATACTTGTATATATAGTATATATGTAAATCATTTTTATTTTTTAATCTCCTTTAATTATTTTTATTTGTATTATAGAAGTATAAAATTATATAAATTATTTAATAATAAAAATTATAATTATTAATTATAGTTCATATATACATGTAATACATTATACATAAATTTTTTTATAAAATTTTTTATTTTTTATTTTTTATTTTAATTTACGATAAATATAATAAAAAATATTTTATTTTTTTACATCGTTCTAATTTTTAAATTTTAAAATCTGAAGTTTTAAATTTTAAAATACAAACTAAAACTATCTTTATCAATTTTAAAACTTTTAAAAATAAATTAAATTTATTTTATCAATATATAAAAAACACATATCCTTTTTCATTTAAAAATATTTATCCTTATTTATACTTTTATATATAGTATTTTAAATAATCCAAGTAAAGACTGTAACATATTCATTAAAATTATATATTCAAAAAATTAAGCCTTAATTATTTTGTGTTATTGTAATGAGAATATGAATAATTTAAAAATATTACATTTTTTCAAAATCTTTTTATATTTTCGATATAATTTCAATGAATTTATATTATTATCATAAAGATTGAAATATAAAATAACTTATAAATAAAAATAAAAATGTTGTTATTTAATTGGAAAGGTAAAAGAAAGTAATATTTTTATAGTTTTACAATCAGAATACATATAAATTAAAATTATATTTTCAAAATTAACTTATATATATATTTTCCAAACTATACAAATTTTTTTTTTTTTTTTGGATAAAGTATTCAGGATTTTACCCGGAATGAGATACACGGCCAAAAGTTGGTTTGAAACCCACAACACCACAAAGAGCTGCTGGCATTCTGACAGAGCCTAAAAATATACAATTTGGAATTGATTAAAAAAAGATTAACCAGTGATTCAACTCTAACCTACACCATATTTGTAATGAAGGATATTGATATTTATCGAAATTATTACACTTAATTATTAAAAAAAGAAATTAAAACACTAATTTTTTTTTGAAGAATAAAATAATAAATTATTAAAATTTAAAGAGTTTAAACGTTATATATGTCATTATATCTTCTAATTAAGTTAAAAAAAAAAAATTACCTCCCCCATCGACACCAAGGGCAACAGGGCAAAGTCCTGCAGCTACTACAGCAGCAGATCCACTTGATGAGCCTCCAGAGATTTTGGTGGTATCATATGGATTTCTAGTAGCTCTACACAAAAAGTAAATAAGTTACTTAAATAAGTTGGTTTTTTTTTTTTGCCAGCTAGAAAATATTGTTAAAGAGGGCGCGAGCAAGATTTTTACAACAAATATGAATTCTATTACAAAATCTTGCTCTAACAAGATACATAAAAAAAAAAAAAAGAATATAAGAAGAAAACATCAGAAAATAAAGAAAACAAAGTCATAAAGACACTGGTACATCGGTGTCGCATTAAGAGGATATACAATTTGGCAAGAGAAAAAGTCAAACCTGGAAAAACTTGAACTTCGGATGGTAAACTGAAGTTCAATACTCCAGCATCCTTAGCGAACAAATGGGTGTGCCAAAATCCATTTTGCAAATAATCAAGAAAATCTTGAATAATGGGTAAACCACTGTTCATAGTTCTTATAGCCACTATTCTTCCATATATTGTTGGTTGGATTTGGGTGGTTATTCGTTAATTTTTAATAGAAAAAACCACCCAAATCCATTCATATCCTTAGTTTCTTTGTCATATTTAGTGTTAATAAATAAATCTTAGTGAGCTTTATGCTTATTATGTGTGGTTTTAAACCATATAGCAGTGATAGCTTTTTGCAGATGCATCATCAATCTATTACAGGAAGATTACAACAAAAGCTCATATTTCTCGCCTCAAAACTCAGGTTTCATCTAATATCTTGTATGCTCTCCAACAAAAACGGCACTCTCACGACCGTTGTTGGAATGATGAGTTCTTGGAAACTCAATCTAGAGCTTTTCTTCTACCTGTTGCAGCCATGGAAACTGCTGCTTCTTGCTTTGCATCAAAAACCCTAGTATCTTGAAGATGAAGTATGTTGGCGATAGGCTTTTCTCATGTAATGGGCTAATGTCATGTTTATGTTTTAACCTTTGTTGTAATCTTCCTATCATGGGCCCTATTGTTGTAATCACTTTTATTATATAATGAAATAGTTTATCTTTGTTAAAAAAAAAAAAAAAAACCAAATCAAGAATTTTCTCAAGATAAAAGATGTCTTCTTCTCCATGAATTTAAGTACAAAGATGATCTCTTCCTTCAAAACCCAGAAATCTCTCTTTGAAAGAGAGCAAAATTCTCACAAAAAGAGAACAAAATGGGAATTTAACCCTAGATCTAGAAGAACTAACATTTATTATAATAAAAGAACCTAATGTATGTAAAATAAAAAGACATAGGATCAATTTCTGGCAAAAAATGGCTAGAAATTGATCCCCACGGTCAAGAAGAAGATGACGGAGAAACAACACCTAGAGAGAAAACGAGGGAAGAGTCTAGAAAATGCAATTGTTTATATTAACTTAAATAGTTTATTCTTAAATAAGTTGGTTGATGGATTGTAACAAACATACATGACATAAGTAGTGTAGAGTAGTGTTGTGTTAGGCATACCCATAATGAGGATTGATTCCACTTGTTCCGGCTCCCAGCTCATGCATGTTAGTTTTTCCAACAATTACAGCCCCACACAATCTGAGGCACATTACACAATACGCATCGGATTTACATGCTCTCAATTTCTGAAGCCATTTTGTACCACCTACAAAATAATTTAAATATATAACAAATAAAATTTACAATAAAAAAACAAAAATGATATGCAGTTTGTCATTGAATTAGCACCTGTAGTAGGATATGGAGTACAATCTATTTCGTCCTTTATGGCAATTGGGACTCCATCTATAACTGATATTGGCTTACCTGTACAATATCATATCATCACAATTATGAGTTGAGCAAGCATGCCCACACCATATTTTACATACTTTGTTCAAAAAGATAAAAACTAATTTTTATATAATTCTCCATTTAAAATGATAGGTATCGTCACACCTACTTTTATTTCAAAATTGTATTGTTCTCTTTTAATATGCCCATAGGGTTGAGCATACTTCAAGTAAATTTGGGAATCAAATCAAAGGATAAGTACAATTTTGATCCTCTGACTTTTGACAAAACTATTTTTTTTTTTGCGAAGTACATATGTTTCTTATGTCATATATTTTAATAACCTATCAAATAATATAATTATTTTATGAGAAAATATTAATATAATATTACATTTTAATGATGAATTTTATTCTATATATGATTTATGATCGATCTAACTAATTAATTATTTTTAAAAATTATATATATATATATATATATATAATTTTTTTTTAATTTTTCAGTTCTTTTATCATTTAATAATAGAAAAAGAGTAAGGATTTAGAATTCAACATGTATTGGGAATAATTATGTTATTAAACAAATAATACATTAAGACAATTCAATTAAAATAAGAAATTTAAATATTACATAAGCGAATAAAAAAAGTTATTTAAAATAAGGATAATTATGTTATTCATATTAATAAAAAAAATTAAATATGAAATGAATTTAGACTCAAACAATTTTGAAAAAGAAAGGGCAAATTACATAATATTGTCAAGTAGCAAGTTACCTCTTTTGTAGCGTTGAGTTGATTCCTCGGCCTGTCTTAAAATATCTTCGACATTGTAGTTAATAAAGAAAGCCATGTCGAGTGAAGGACTACAAGAGTCACGAATAGCATCTATCAATCGCTCAGCCACCTGCACCATTCAAGTCACATTCATTCAAAATGGATTTTCAAAATGCATTTAAGGAAAAAACTCAAAAGGAAGCATGTACCGTGAAGGGAGTGATATCTCCGAAACTATAGGCTTGAAAATAATCCATGATTGTGGTGCGGCGGAAGGAAAGCTTGGAAGATGATGTTAAAGGCGAAGGCAAGCATTCAACTGCCTTTCCAACTTGCTCTTGCGGAGATGTATTATTGTCTATGACTATGTGTTCCACTTGTTTTTCATTTATTAGTTCTACAGAAATTAAATAAATTAACATCAATCAATGCTTTATATTTAAATACTCCCTCTGTTCCTTTTTATCTGTCGTTTCAGTGAGTTTTACTTGGATTAAGAAACAATTAATTAGTCTTGAATTTAGGAGAAAAATAATTATGTGGACTAAAGTTTCCTTAGTTGATTGTATAAAGTAAAAAATGATAAAGATAAGGGAGTAATAAATGAGTTGATAAGGATAAGGGAGTAAAAAAAATTTAAATTTTATTGATTGTATAAAAGTGACAATTAAATGGAATTTCACAGATTTTCTAAAACGATAGGTAAAAAGGAACAAAAGGAGTAATAAATTAACATTAATTTATATTGAAGTAACAAACCTTTAAAGGGATGCAAGGGTACGTAAAGGGGGGATTCTTCCAGCTCCGCATTCGAAACAAACTGCATAAAATTCATTACTTTTTAATCTACCTCAAATTAAACATGAAAATACTATATAAATATATAATTTTTTTAAATTTTTTAAATTTTAATATAATTTAATATATTTAAAGGTTTTAAATATAATCATGTATACAATATTTTAAAAATTTTAATTTAATTTATACAATAAAATAATAGTTTTAATTTTTTACTTATTCAAATATCATTAAAAATACTATATTATTTATGAGATACATAATAATTGTTTTTTGAGAAATTTAAAGTAGAACTTATATTGATATTTATTGTTTTAAAATATAGAACTAATACTAACTATTGTAAGCTTGCATATTATACTCCATTCATTTAAAAAAAAAAATTCAGTGTATTTGGTGTTTGATTTTTTGAGGTTTGATGTACTCTCTCTGTTCCTGAATAATTGTCGTTTTAGAAGTCTAATTTTATTCCTAAATAATTGTCGTTTTAAGTTACCAATGCATTTTAACTACTTTTTTTTCCTAGTTCACCCTTATTTAATAGAGGAGAATTAATTGAATAGATATCTACTCATTTTGGGACTCTAGCTAATAATTGGTTGAGGGATAGTATAATATTTTATACATATATTAAATACATTCCTTAATCTATGTGAAAAATTCTTAAACGACAATTATTTAGGAATAGAGGGAGTATTTTTTTATTAGATTCAACCGATTTCCTACCATTTTTTTTATAGGTTCCATGTTCCAATATCAATGATTGTGCAGGGAAGAATACATAGCTTTGATCATTTCAGCAATTAATGAATTTTTTAGACAAAAAATATGAAGTAGGCTTAACCCAAATTAAAATTTATCTATTTCTACTTACTTTATCATGGTACATGGGAAATACACCAGTTGTTTTATCATGCACCTCTGTTCATGTTGCACTATGGACAACACACGTGTGAGATGAAAAGGCACATTTTTTTTTTCACGTCGAACGTCTTTTTTATGTGTCAAATGTCTTTCTTTTTTTTCATGGCAAGATTCATTGATGTTCACCTACATATTCATTGTGAATCGAATGAATCTACAGGTGAAAATCAATGAGCCTACTACAAGTTCATCGACCTTTACCTGAAAGTTCATTGAATCCTCAATGAACATGCAAGTGAAAATCAATGAAACTGCAGTAAGTTCATTCCCCTTCACCTGAATGTTCATTAACAATAACCTGCAGGTTCATTGACATTCACCTGCAGGTTCACTTTCGATCTCATTTTAAAGTATTTTTATTTATGTATGCAGAACCTCTAATTAATAATAAATGAACATCTACATTACAACTAATGAATTTATATAGACAAACTAATGTATATGAAGTTACAACTTTTAAAAAAAAAACATAAAAGAATAAAAAAAAAGAAATATAAATCAAATTCTTCATTAGTTTGAGCATGGCGAAGCAAGACAGAAGTATGATTAGCAATAGACATTGAATCATCAAATTCCTCATTAGTTTGAGCATTAACGATAATGAAATCTAAATTAATACCCAAACACAAATCCATTAAAATCATACTTCTTTTTGGATTATTCTCCCTATTACAAAATAATAATAATAATAACAATCAAAAACATTATGAATTTGAACTTCAAATGAATCGGTAAATCTCTAAAAATTTACAAAAATTAACGCCCTTGAATTCGATCTTCAAGCGATCACTTGAATTGGCTCCAACGAAAATAAAGAGCAAACAACAGTAACTCTTCGAAAATTGTAAAATTAAAGAATCAAAGGCCTTTGAAAGAAAGCCAAAGACATGATCAATGAGGAAACATAGAGAAGAAGAAGAAGATATGAGAATGAGAAGGAAAAGGAAAAGATGATCTGAGAAAGAGAAGGAGAAGATGATCTAAGAAGGAGAAAGAAAAGCATAGAAGGAGAAGGAAACGTAGAGAAGGAGAAGGAGAAGGAGAATGAGAAGGAGAAGGAGAAGATGATCTAAGAAGGAGAAAGAAACGCATAGAACGAGAAGGAAACGCAGAGAAGGAGAAGGACTGTGTTAAAAAAAAAAAAGAAATACTGCGTTAAAAAAAAAAGAAGAAACATATTTTCACACGTGTAATGAACCCTGGTCCATATTGCAATATGGACAGGGGTCCATGATATAATTTGCGGGAAACACACGGATTCAAGAAAAACATATTTGATTTTATATAAATTATTTCTAATATTATCAATATAGTCGATAGTTACTGCAAAGATAATTAAAATATGAAAATAGTAGGTCAACTTAATACCTACGCACTCACTTTTTTTTTATCTTATTTAGTCATTAATAATTTAAATTATTTTACAAGAAAAAAATAATTTTTTAAAAATAGATAGTCTTGAAAATTCTCAAACATTTTTGCTAATTTTGCTTTTCAAATAGAAAAAGATATCATTGCAAAAAAAAAAAAAAGATATAATCAAAAGAAATGAATGTATTCATAATAAAAAGAATATCATTGATAAACTCTGTGACATTAATTTAATAACGTTAATATATTCCCGCATACGCTTAATAAAATTTAGTATCCTATACGTAGATACATAGATACACACATATATATATATATATATAGAGAGAGGCAGAAGTGGACATCTAACCACACTTATTTTACTAAGGTGGAACATAAAAGTTTTTTTTGAAAATCTAATAGACTAAATTATCCTTTAATTAATCAATTTAAAAGTTATACATTATTATTATTATTATTATTATTTTTTAAATTGAACACATGCTTTAAGCAAAGCATATGATAGAGGTGATGGAGATTTCGTTATAAAGGTAATGAGGAAAGAGATTTTCTGAGCCATTTTGTGCAGGTTGTTGCTACTTGTATCTCTTTTGTGTTTTACACTTTTTTGATAAATGGCAATCCATAAGCTCTTTAAAGCTGAGTAGAACTCTTAGCCATGGTGACCCATATTGTTCTATCTATTTCTATTAAGTGCGGAGGTGTTTTCATCTATATTGCATATAGAATATAGTCAAAGAAACATTCACGACATTAAAATATGTAGGGGACTGGAGATTTCTCACTTTTTCTTTATTAATGATAGTGTCCTCTTTGTGAGAGCTACTAATGCTGATAGTATGGTTCTTCAAAAAGCCATTAACTGTTAAGAAAGAGCTTCTGGTTAATATGTCAATTTGGATAAATTTAAGCTTTCCTTTAGCAAGTCAGTCCTTGCTTCTAATCGGTAAGACTTATCTCAGCTCTTGGGTATCAAAGAAATGAGCCACCACAAAAAATATTTAGGCCTCCTACAATCATGAGAAGGTAAAAAAGATTTGTATTTGGTTTTCTTAAAGGTCATATATGGAAAAGTCTTAAGGGTTGAAAATAAAGGCTCTTATCGCAAATGAGCAAGAAAGTTCTCATTAAAGTTGTCATTCAAAGTATTTCCATGTACTTTATGAGCTATTTTCATTTTTTTTTTGTGAGTAGTTGCAAGCTATAATGTAGGTGTACTCTGATAATTAGAAGGAATTTTAGGAGTTTTGCATGAAAATTGGAGTATTTATGCACTTAAATAGCTTGAAGAATTGCATTTCAAAGGAGTTTTCAAGACAGGTGGATTCATGGTTGTGTCTATGGTCGTGTTCCCCTCAGGTTACAAAGGAGCTTCCATATGGGTCTATACATGGGTGTGATTTGGGCTGTGCTCCTCACGGGAAGAAATTACGAAGTTCAAGATAGGCACCTACATGCCTGTTTTGATGATTGTGTGCCTCTTAGGAAGATTTTTTTAGCCTTTACACATGGATGTGTTTGCAAATAAGAAGTTGGAGATGTACACAGTACGATACATGCTAGTGTGTTGAGCCATATTAGTTGCTACAAAAAGAAGATCTTGAATGTTACATGACCGTGTTTAGGAAGAGACAAAGAGATACACCCGTGTTATATCCTATATGGTCGTGTGTTAAAGAATCCTATGCAAAGCCTACTTTTTAAATATAGTTTTGGAAGGTTATTATTGGCAATTTTACGGAGACTATTTAAGGTATTAAAGGACGATCTAAGGAGAACGTTTTGGTAATTTTTAAATGTAGAAATTGATAAGAGAAATCCTAGAAACGCAATAGCTCGATAAAGGAGGAGAATTTAAGATTTTGACATCTTAGTTTGAGTGAATTTTTGTATCTTCTTTCTCGTTATTGATGAGGGATAAATATATCTTGTTATTTTGAATTTTGTATTTTGTATTTCTCTGTAACTACTTATCTCATAGTTGTCATAATGTATTATATATATTTGTTGTGTACAACAATAATACTAAACAATATTCTTCTTCCTTTCATATTAGCATTTACATGGTATTAGAGCTTTAAGAGGTTTAATAACCCAGCTCTATTTCAATGGCCATCAATCAACAAATTGTCTCTTCTTCACCTTCCATTACAACTCTACCAAATATTGCACATCATTTAACAATAAAACTTAATTCCACAAACTATCTACTGTGGTAAGCACAGATTGTGCCACTTCTCTATAATTATGATCTAGCATATCATGTTGCTGAAAAATATTCAAGCTCCTCCGAAACTGAAAGATGATAAACCCAATCCAGAGTATCATATATGGTTCAAGAAAGATCAGCTCATGTTGAGCTAGATCATTGGCTCTATTTCTAAAAACTTTATTCCTCAAGTTGTGGGTGTTGCAAGTGCAAAAGAGGCTTGGCTGAAACTATCAGCTTCCTATGCTGCCAGTTTGAAGGCATGGATTCAAAATATAAAATCTAGTCTTTATCGGCTTCAAAAGGAGTCAACTAAATCCATTGCCCAATATACTCGCAAAAGCAATGTATGATCAACTCATGGCATTACGAAGTCCAATCGGTGAGGATGATCTGGTTTAGGTCATTTACATCCAGCACTGGTTCTCTTCATGGTGGTAGGGTGGCAAAAGGTGCTCCCGAAGTGTCTCATTTTTTCTTTGTAGATGATAGTCTATTATTTTTCAGAGCTAACATATTTAAGTGTGTGGAGATTCTTGGTGTGCTTAAGGATTATAAGCAGGCGTTAGGGAAATTTATTAATTTTGCAAATCAAGTTTCTTTTCTTAGCTCAAATGCTTGTGATGAAGCTAGACAATATATTTGGTAGCTTCTAGCTATTGAAAGGGATGGTGGTCATGATCGCTATCTTGGGCTTCCTTCTTTTGTGGGTCGTAATAAGAAGGAGATTTTGGGTTTTGTTAGAGATAGGCTTTGGCATAAAATTCTAGGCTAGAAGAAAAAGAACCTTTCAAAGGCGGGGAAATAAATTCTTTTGAAAAGTATGGCTTAATCTATGCTCAATTATGTTATGGGTGCCTTTTTTCTTCCTATGGGTCTATGTTATGATATTAAGCATTTAATGAATGCTTTTTGGTGGGATTCAAGGACTGGTATTAGATCGAGCATTCATTGGAAATCTTAGGATTGTCTCTGTGTTCCTAAGAATCATGGCAGTATGGGTTTTAAGAAGTTACAAAATGTTAATTTGGCTCATTTGGGCAAGCAAGCTTGGAAGTTTATTACTAGACTTGATTTGTTAGTTACGAAGGTCTACAAGGCTCATTATTTTTCAAAAAGGAGTTTTCTTGATGCAACTTTAGGTGCTAACCCAAGCTATATTTGGATTAGTCTCCTTTCGGTGCATGGATTGATACAAGATGGTTGTAGAGTTTGTATTGGGTCTAGATCTTTTATAAATATTTGGCGTGACCTTGGCTTGTTAATTCTTCTGTTCCTTTTATTCAGACGGTGGCATCTCTTGAGTTGCGAGAAGCAACAGTGAATCAACTGATGGTACCGGGGGCAAAACAATGGGATGCTGATTTGATAATGGATATTTTTTTGATTATAAGAGTTATTTGATCTTGTAGCTATCGATTGCCTATGGTGACATTGCATACATGTTTTATTGGAGGCATAATCCAAAAGGGCTTTATACGGTTAGAAGTTGTTAGAAATTTTCAGATGTGAGTCGCCCTTATGTGGATAATAAGAGATTTTTCCTACATACTTAATCTTGTTTGGGTGGGGTACTACTTGAGAGTTACTTTCATCGCATGGATTATTCAAATGCCTTAATGGTAACTAAAAGAGGAATAATATCATGGTTTAGAAATTACTGAAAGTTCTTACCACTAATCATACTTTTCGTAAAAATAAAAAACAGTCTTTTATAAGAAAGATGAATATCAAAAATTGCACCTCCATAGAATTTATTAATATAAAAGAATATATGGGTTTAGAAAGATAACAAACATTAATTATGAAGTAGTAAATGGTAGAATTTATAAAACTTTTAGATGTGGGCAGAAAAAAGTATATTTTGGAATTTACCTTACTTAAACATTATGCACATAGAGAAAAAGAAGCTTTTTAATAATATATTCATTACCATCATGAATATTAATAATAAAATAAAAAATGCAAAGTCGAGAGAAGATTTAAAATAATTTTACTACTATTTGGAGTTACATAATGACGTAACTTCGAAGAAATATCCCATGACATGCTACATAAAGTATAATAATGAATAAAATAAGTGGTGATTGCCTTAAAAAGCTAAATTTTCCATATAGGTACATTTTGATTTCAGAATATGTATTGAGTAGAGCAAACATAAATTGCATGGGATGAATAATCATAATTATCCCTTTTTTTATGTAGAGGTTAACCTATTGGTGAAATGTGACAATTTCAATTTGAATAAATGTCCAAGGAATGATTTAGAGAAAAATCAAATGAATAACATTCCATATGCTTCTGTTGCTGGAAGCCTTATGTATGCTTAAGTCTACACTAGACCTGACATTGCATTTACTATGGAAATGTTAAGCAGATATTAGAGTAATATAGGAATTAACCACTGGAGGATTGCAAAAAGGTAATGAGGTACAATTACTAGGTTAGATCAGACTTAGAATTGTGTGATTGTTCATTTTTAATAACTAGGTATTTTGCTTCAATTTAATAAGCAAAGGGTCTAGTTCCATCAACACAACCTTTTCTCAATGATCTTGGGCTAAGATTAAAAGTTGGATGTACATTCTATCTGTGTTATAGGTAGGGTTCGTATCAGTTTAGTATTATAGCCAAACTTCAAGTTTGGTTGACTATCCTTTTAATTTTGTGCACAATCTCTTCTTATTCTTCTTAAATTCTTCATAGATAAAATAATAATAATAAAAAAAATATTGTTATGAATTATGTGCAAAAGGGTTCAAAATCAGTCAAAAGACCCTCAAGTTATTTGATTTGTTAGTTTCCGCATACATTATAAAAAAAAATTGATTCAAGATTGTATTGATTATGGGTTTATAAGTCAAATTCATTTTTTTTCTTTTGATAATCTTTCGTTGTGTGTGTTTTCTTTGTTTCTTTAAATTGGGTTAGTTTTGAATTTTAGGCTAAGTTTTGTTCACTTGCTTATTTTCTATATTTTTTTGAATCATGAATAATCACTTTGAATTTTAAGTTAATTTGATTTTGTGATTGTGGTGTTGAGTTGATTGAGCAATTCTTGAAGAATTTGCATTAGTCTCCTTAGAACCGAGATTTGGGGAATTTGAGTGGTAAAAGGCAAGTGGTAAATTCATAAGAGGGTTAAAGCCTTATTGTGTGAAACATAAGTGTGAGTGCCATTTAAATTGAGTGAAACATGTAAGGGAGTGTTTGTGAGATTTTTATTACTAACGAATTCTTGTAGGAAAAATTAACGCAAATGGCTTAAGAAGGGAAAGGAATGCCCGATCAAAAGATGTACAAGAAAGCCAAGAACCAAATGTTTGAGAGGTTGAGACTAGATTTGGCAAATAAAATTAGAGATTTGATGGACCGAATTGACAAAATGAAGTCAAGTCATTATGGAGATGCTTGTACAGCCAATACTAGAGACAGTAATAGGCGTGAGCAAGAGGAAGATCATCAAACATCCAATTTGGGCAGAAACAGGTGTGCAAGAGTTGATAACAACTTGGGAAGCATCAAGATGAAAATTCCAAGCTTCCAAGGTAAGAGTGATGCTGAAGCATACTTGAAGTGGGAGAAAAAGGTAGAGTTCATCTTTGACTACCATCAATACTTTAAAGAAAAGAAAGTGAAACTAGCCGTAGTGGAGTTCATTGACTATGCACTTGTTTGGTGGGATTAGTTGGTGACTAGTAGAAGAAGGAACCATGAGCGACCTATTGAGACATGGGAGGAGATGAAGGTGATCGTGCGCAAGAGGTTTGTCCTACACACTACTATAGAGAATTATATAATAAACTTCAAAACCTTGTACAAGGATCTAAAAGTGTTGAGGAGTACTATCAAGCAATGAAGATGACCATGGTTAGAGCAAATATTGATGAAGATCGTAAGGCAACAATGGTGAGATTCTTGTATGGGATGAACAGAAACATAGCCGACTTAGTGGAATTACATTACTATGTTGACATGGATGATATGTTGCACATGGCAATCAAGATTGAGAGGCAATTGAAGTTCAAGAGTTTTAAAGGCAATTCAACTTCTTCTAATTCTTCATGGAGGTCAAATTGGAAGAATGGACATAAGAGCTACAATAAGGCAAAATTTGACAACAATAAAGGAGAAAAGGAGGAGGGAAGGCCAAGGCCAAAGATAAAGGTGAGACTCAAACTAAACGTTCTTATGATGTTCAATGTTTTAAATGTTTGGGTTATGGGCATATCTCTTCTAATTGTCCAAATAAGCACACCATGACTATGAGAAGTGGCAAAGTTTTTAGTGAAAGTGATGATGAAGAGTGCAATTTGAAGATGCTTGAGCTTAAGGATGCAAGTGATGATGAGGCTGTACAAAGTCCATCACATGGTGAATTGCTTATTACAAAGCGAATCATGAATGTGTAAACCAAGATGGAGGATGAGGTACAACGTGAGAACATCTTTCATACTGGATGCAAGGTGCAAGATAAGGTATATTATATGATCATTGATGGGGGTAGTTATACAAATGTAGCTAGTATCATGTTAATTGAGAAATTGCATTTATATACCATGAAGCATCTTAAACCTTACACATTACAATGACTGAATGATTATAGGGAAATAAAAGTAACTAAACAAGTGAATATAACATTTTCCATAAGCAAATATGAAGATGAAGTATTGTGTGATGTAGTGCCTATGCAAGCTTGTCATATTCTTTTAGGGCGTCCTTGGCAATATAATAGGAGGGCTAATCATAATAGGTTCTCTAATAGATATTCTTTTGTAATGAATAATGAACCCATCACCCTTAAACCCTTAACCCCTAAAGAATTGTATGAGGACCAAAAATTCCTAAGACAAAGAGTTGAAAAGTTTGAAAAAGACAAAGCGATGAAAAAAGAGAGAGAGTTTGCGTAAAAAAGAAAAGGCAAACAAGCAAAAGGGGAGCTGTGAAAAAAGCAATGAGAGGAGTGAGTAAAGAGAGGAAAAAGGAGAGCTTTAGGGGATACACAATGAGAAAAAGAAGAGTGATACGCATGCAAAAGGAGAGTTGAGTAAGATAGAGGTAAAATAAGAGAGAAAAGTAAGTTTTTATATGAAAGAAAAAGATGTGAGGAAAGCTTTCCTCTTGAGGTAGCCTATCCTTGTACTTATTTACAAGAAATCTTATTTGAGCTCTAATGATCTTGACCCTTCTTTGCCTAGTTCTTTTGTAAGTTTATTGTAGGAATTTCAAGATGTGTTTCCCGATGATTTTCCTAGTGGTTTGCCACCAATTAAAGGAATAGAGCATCAAATTGACTTTGTACCCAATTCTACAATTCCAAATAGACCACTATATAGGTGCAATCCTAAGGAAACCAAGGATTTGTGAAGGCAAGTTGAGGACCTTATGAGTAAAGGTTATATTAGAGAAAGCATGAGCCCATGCACTGTTCCAGTTCTACTTATGCCTAAGAAGGATGGAACATGGAGAATGTGTGTAGATTGTTGCACTGTGAACAAAACCACGATAAAGTATCGTCATCCTATTCCCAAGTTAGATGATATGCTTGATAAGTTTCATGGGGCTGTTATATTTTCCAAGATCGATTTAAAAAGTAGTTATCATCAAATTCGCATGAAAGAGGGTGATGAGTGGAAAATTACAAGTGGAATTTATCCCTCAGTTATTTTGGGAAGATATCTGCTGGGCCCCTCGATGAGTTAGACTGAAGAGAAATGTATGACCATGCTAGAATGATAAAGAGTTATCAGTATCAGTCTACTTGGGATCGAGAAACAATATGATTGAACAATATAAGGATGCCATAATCCATGCCTTATGTTCAATCAGGATATCATGTGACAAAAGGACTATAGTACAAGCTGTGTATTAGGTTATGTCGGATTATCGACCTTCACATAACTTGGGTAGTCATAATGTCTTACTAGAGACCAATTATGACTTGTGGACTAAAATGGAAATATTAGGCCCACTGCTAACGTTGTGTGAACCTACAGGGTCGCACACTTAGAACAAGCCCAAAGCAGACTTGGGTTAATAAGCCCAATAATTATCTCTATGGAAGTTTAAATATATAAGTAAATAAATAAATAAATATATATATATATATATATATATATATTAGTGTTTATTTATTTCCTAATTTATTTTAGGTAAGAGTTATCTAAAATAAATAGGAAAGGATTCTAATTTGGAATTAGAATCAAATTAGAAAAGGAAGTCTAATCTTACCAAAAACTGTTTTAGTAAAAGAAACCCTAGATAGGATGTATATATATACATCTCATTCTCTAGGGTTTAGGTTAAGCCACATTCTCATTCCTCCTCTACTACTTCTTATGAGAAAAACACATAGAGAGAAAAAGTGTTGTGTGACAACAAAGGTTCTAGCATACCAACTTTGCTTTGGATCACCTTGTTCGTGTGAATACCGTAGAGGGTGTGACCTTTTGGTGACGTCTCAATCTGACAAAGGAATACACAAAGCTCGAGGTAGGGTGTCACTAGTGTGAACGACTCTTCCTTCCAACGTTCTTGCCTAGAAATCTTCTTGGTGAGTTTTGGAAACCCTCTCAATCAATCTAATCAAATTACATGGATCCAGGTTATAGGCTTTTTGTGGTTAAATTTTTGTTTTTCTGCTACGTTATGGATCACAAAACCCAACAATATATATATATATATATATATATATTATTGCTTTATTCAACTCACACTTTTTAAGAGCGTGTGCATTGCACACATTGTGGTTTGGAGTTAATTGAGCTGAAAAATGAAAGTTTTGTCCAAATCTGTTGAAAAAGTTAAAATTCGACTTATTTGCACTTTGGCTGCAAGTTCAGGGGGTAATTTGACCTTTAGTTCTGAAACCTTCTGCCACTTTTGGAGTTGGTTATCGTTGCTCATGAAAACTCTATCACCCCTTATGATGGGTGTGTCATGACTTACTTTCTCATGACACTGGTGGTGACACTGGTCGTGACAGGCTTCGGGGATTTTCAAAAAATTACAAATTAGAACTTCATAATTTTGCTCAAAATTTTTTTCAATGATTGGGATTTGCTTGTCACCATTAGCCATCATAGTTGACCATATTTGACTTTAGATTTTGACAAAAAAATTCGATTTTTGATTTTGTCCTTTGTCACAGTCATGATGCACTTATCACAGCTTGTGCCGCATCTGATTGTTGCAAATGTAATTGAACTGAATATAAACACTCAAATACACAAGTTAAATATAATTTTACTTAATTACTTGTGACCATAAAAAATGACCGTTTTACCCCTCAAGGTTCAACAACCTCCCCCTTTTGATAGTAACAAACAATTATGTAAAATTAAGCTAAAAATTGGAAGGAATTACTGAAAGGAATCGATTATGCTACTTAGGCCATAGAGACTTGTGTGGTGAGCACAAACCTAAGTAAAGCAAATTTCAAAAATTTACATAACATAACCCTTCATCATATGAAGAATTCCACTCCCAAGAATCCATTTTTCAATATAACACATAACTAAATAATACATCAACATGTATAAACAAAACTTAAGAAATCTTAATTGCGGAATACATATAATTTCCTAAGTGTTTGATGTAGACCACAAGTAATCTACTATAATGGATTGCTCTTGGTTCAACTCTTGAATCAATGCTAAGCCACCCAAATGTTTGGCCTCTAGCTTGAAACACCAAAGCTTTCCAATCACCTTCTTGCCTTTGATCAAGTGAAAATGCAAGTCCCTCTCAAATGACCCTTTAAAAACTAGCTCTAACTTAATCCCTTGCAAGGACCTTATAGTTTATGTGTTGTTTCCCTTTGGTATATCTCAACCTACAATTCTCTACAACCTCCACTAACTCTTAATGGAATATCTCTTAACCTTAGAACTCTTCTAAGGATGTATATATATAGATATATGTGTGTAGAGAAATTAGGTCAAGTAAGACATACACATTTAACATCTCTTACACCATCATCATTAGGAAGCCACCTTGCATGCCACCTTATGACATAGTTAACAATGTAATTTATATAAATATCTAATAAGTGTAGAAAATAGATATAGATAAATTAAACATATCTCATGTATTTAATCCACATATATTCTCTACATAACCCACTAACTCAACTTGCCCCAAAGTCAACAAAACACATACAAGAGATAATATCTCCCTAATATGCCAAAATGACTTTATATGGATTAATGGACTTGGGCTTGGTTATTGGGCCAACTCTTGGGCCAATATTTGGGCCAAGCCTAATCCATAAATCAATTGGGCCTAGTTGATGGACTTGGGCCTTTTTGGTTAGGCCAACACTTAGCTCAAGTCCATTCCATCAAACTAATGGGCCTTAGGTTGATGGGCCTTGGAGTTGGGCCAACATTTGGCCCAAGCCCATTCCATCAAACTAATGGGCCTTGATTAAGTTAATAGGCCTTGGATTAATCTTTGGGCCAAAACTCTTTTGGGCCTAGGCCCATACACCTTGGGCCATTAATCCAAGTCCATAAGGAAACAACACATATTCTTTGTTTAACACTTTAATTAATATCTCATATTAATCAAGTATTTAATAATTAAACTCTTGGTGGAATTAGATTTCATGATATGCTAGAATCATTGCTCAAAGCATAAATCCAATTCCATTAATCTTAATTAATTGATTAAACTCTTTAATC
>CATIWK010402304.1:0-10317 GCA_949634005.1 Mallotus japonicus
AACAATTAATTAGTCTTGAATTCAGGAGAAAAATAAGTTGAGAGACTAAAATACTCTTGTTTGATTGTATAAAGTAAAAAAGGATAAGGATAATGGAGTAATAAATAAGTTGATAAGGATAAGGGAAAAATTGACAAAAAAGAATTTAAATTTTATTAATTGTATAAAAGTGACAATTAAATGGAATTTCACATATTCTCTAAAGTGACATATAAAAAGGAATGGTGGGAGTAATATATAATATTAACCATGAAAAAATAAATTTGTATCTAAAAAAAGTCTCAAATACCATTGATACCCCATAGGTATATTCATATTCAACTATTACTTTATTTTCCTAAGTAAGAGGTTACTTGCAGAAAAGGAATGTCCAATCCAAGTAGGAAAAGGAGTCCCTCATCCGGAAGAATTCTGTATCAAGAAAAATCCTGGATCAGGAATGAAACCTCCTAAATAGGAGGAAGTCCTACATGCCAGAGGAGTCCCATTCCTCTTAGGTTTGCATATTTTATTCTCTATAAATACTGCTCACTTCTCCCTATTATTCTATTCTATTCTCTTGGCACATAATTTTCTTTTTATCTCTCTAAACTCTATCTCTCTAGTCTCTCTGACTTAAGCATCAGAGGGTTTGTTGGGGAAACCCTACATCTCACCTTGCTTCTTGTTGATTACTTGACCACAGGACTCAGAGGTTTCGAAAATCAAGTTATCAAGTGGCGCCGTCTGTGGGAATCTCTTGAGTCAAAAGCCATTTAACTTCGACCGAGCAAATCACTCATACCATGTGTCTAGCCCACCCCCGATCACTAATGCTCAGATCAATCTGCCAAGTACAACCCTGGATACTCATATCCCCCCTTCAGCTCCCATTTTTACTATCAATCCTTCAGCACCCATCTTACCCATAAATCCATCAGTACCTCTCTATTACGGTGGACCATCAATTTAGAACCCCCTGGAGATACACACACCGTTTAGCATCTCCTAGGGATGGCCCACTCTAGGCACTAATTTCCCTTATTATGCCTCTTTTCAACACACCAGCAGGCCTATACCAGCCATACCATTTCCTAGCTTGTCAAGAACTCCTACCATAAACACACCAGACCTAAACACCGTAACTCAGACAATAAACCTTCCTTCATCAAATAAAGAAACAATGATAAAAAAATCCAAGCCCAGATAATCATGATGCAACAACAGCTAAACGCCCTAAATTAAGAAAATAATCCCAAAATAGCTAATCCGAAGAATAATGTGATCATACCTCCAATAGCAGGTCAGAGTGTACCTAGTGGGAGCAAAGAAGCCCGAAAAGATCTAGAAGGGGAGACTAGCATAAGTTGCCCAGCCTTAGACGATTCACAGATAGCTCAAAAGGTTAAGCAAGCAATCCAGAAAGCTACGACAGGGCCGAGAAAGGAGGACGAGTGCATCTTGGAAGGAACAACACCCTTTTTGAGCAGGATCAATCAAATAGAGATTCCATCCAAATTCAAGCTGCCTCAACTAGAGCAATATAATGGTACTGGGGATCTGGTCAATCATGTATCGTCATTTAGAACCAAAATGATGCTCCAGAATGTCAGTGATGGGATTCTATGCTGAGTCTTTCCCAGCACACTCACCAAAATTGCTCAGAGGTGGTTTCACCAGCTTCCAAAGAACTCTATTTCATCCTTTGAGGAATTAGTTGAGAAGTTCAGAACTCAGTTTATCACCAACATTCCTCCTGCTAAAAGCATCCACGATATCCGGACATGTAGACAAGAAATTAATAAAACATTAAGAAGCTACTTGGATAGGTTCAATAAGGTGGCTATACAGATTGAAAACCTAAGTGATGAGGTAGCTATAGAAGCACTGAAGAATGGAACTCGGTTAGGAAAACTCAAAGATAAGATTCTGACAAAAGAGCTACACACCTTCTTAGAAGTTATGTCCATGGACACAAAGCTAATCAAAATGGATGTGGATAGAAGATTAAGAAGGGATGATGATAAGCCACCTTTCAAGAAAAATGAAAGAATTGATACAAGAAGGCCTGCAGTTCCTCAAAACAACTTCAGAAACCTAACAAAGGGCTATAGAAGGGAAACCAAAAGATTTACGCCCTTAAATGCCAGCAGATCCCGAATTCTCATGTGGATCATACTAAATGGGGTAGGTATAACTCCAGCCAGGAGACTGAGCCCATCCAAAAGAGGAGCACCGGACAGGAGGAACTATTACTAATATTATCGAGATTTCGGACATGAAACAGACACATGCCGAGAACTCGCATTTGCAATAGAAGAATTGATTAAGAATGGGAAGCTTTGAAGATTCACGAGAAATGGAGATCCTAATGATCGAGAAGATGATAAACCAGAAGCAAAGAAAGCTCAGAATGAAGTAGCAAGTGTCATTAATATGATTGTTGGAGGAGAAACACCTGCTGAGAAGAGGCTCAAAAGGATCTGGAGGGAAAACTGAGTTTCCAACCAAAAGCCTACCATCACTTTTGGACTTGAAGATGGAAAGCATGCTCAGCATCCTCATAATGATGCCTTGGTCATAAGTGTATATATCTAGAATTATCTAGTTAAGAGACTCCTGATTGATGATGGGAGCACAGTCAATGCACTTTTATGGAATGCTTATAAAACAATGGGAGGTTCAATCACTAACCTCAAACCTATTAAAAACCCTATTACGAACTTTTATGGAGGGACAGCACAACCAATAGGAGTGGTGGAACTGGCAATAGAATTTGGAAATCGAGAAACCGGAGACATAAAGGCAACCAAGTCATTATTCAACATAGTAGATCTTCCACTCACCTACAATGGGATCATCGGAAGACCTATTTTATATGAGATTGATGCAGCCACAAGTATTAGGTGGCTAACCATGAAGATCCCTTTGGAGGACTGAGTAATCACAAATTCGGAGATCAGTCGATGGCCAAGCAATGTTATCAACTGGTTGTCAAACCTTAGATGGAAGCATTCCCCTTGGAGTCATCAGAGACAGAAAAATAAGGTGCTAATTCAGAGCCAGTTGATCAAGTCCAAACGCTACAGATAGCTGAAGGCAAGGCAGTCAGAATTGGTGGTGAACTTGATGAGAAGATCAAGATAGGAATAAGTAAAGTCTTGATCAAACACTCAGACCGTTTTGCTTCACAAGCATCCAAGATTGTAGGAGTAGATCCTCAGGTGGCATCACACAGCCTAAATATCAATCCCGGAGTCAAACCTGTGATTCAGAAGAAGAGGAAATTTCCCTATAGAAGGCAGAAAGTAATTACTAAAGAAACGAAGAAGGTACTAGATGCCGGGTTTATCAGAGAAGTTACGCACCAGGAATGGGTAGCCAATGTAGTACTGGTCAAGAAAGCTAATGGAAAGTACCGGATGTGCATTGACTACACAGATCTCAACAAAGCTTGCCCCAAAGATATTTCTCCATTACTAACAATTGATCAGTTGGTAGATTCAACAGCCTGTCACAACTTGTATAGTTTCATTGATGCTGCTCAGGGATACCACCAGATTCCAATGAAAAAGGAGGATCAGGAGAAAACATCCTTCATTACTCATGAGGGACTTTACTATTACAAAGTTATGCCCTTTGGGCTAAAGAACGCTGGTGCAACCTACTAAAGGCTGATGAATCATGTTTTCCAAGACCAGATTGGTCAGAATGTGGAAGTGTATGTGGATGACATCATCGTCAAAAGCCAGCAGACAGAAGAACATGCTAAGGATCTTGAGTAAATCCTTCATATTCTATATCAGTACCGGATCAAGCTAAACCCAGATAAGTGTGTCTTTGGAGTAAAGGCAGACAAGTTCTTGGGATTTATGATTTCACACAGAGGAATTGAAGCAAACCCAGAAAAAGATGGTAGCCATTCTCAACATGAAAGCTCCTAAAATACTGAATGAACTCCAAAAGCTTAATGGTAGAATTACAGCCCTTGGAAAGTTCATCTCATACTCAGCTAAAAAGTGTTTACCCTTATTCCAAGCTTTGAAAAATTCTAAGAATTTTGAATGGAATGATGAATGCCAGATAGCATTTGAAGAGATGAAAAGGTTCTTATCCTCACCGCCATTGCTCAGCTAGCCAATCCCAAAGGAGATTCTATATTTATATCTCTCTATTGGACATGAGTCCATTGCCTCAGTACTGGTTCGAGAAGAAGGGAGATAGCAAAGCATAATTTGCTATGTCAGTAAGATCCTCAGAGGCTCGAAAGTCCGATATCACAGATTGGACAAACTCGCCATGATGATTGTACATACATCGAGGAAGCTCAAACAATACTTTCAAGCTCATTCAATAGTGGTCAGAACAAAATTTCCCTTAAGGAAAATTCTCCAGAGGCCCAAAACCTCAGGACTCCTTGTCTAATGGTCAGTAAAGTTAGGTGAATTCAATATAAGTTACAAGCCTCGTCAACAGATAAAGGCTCAAGCACTGACAGATTTTGTTTAAGAAATGATAATGGAAGAACCAGCCCCGGTATCTTACCCAGAATGGAAGCTGTACATTGATGGAGAATCTGGAGCTCAAGGATCGGGAGTTGGTGTTATTCTCATTGGACCAATCAAGCTCAGAATCAAATATGCAGTCCAGATCAAGTACAATGCCATAAACAATGTAGTTGATTATGAAGCACTACTTACTGGACTAAAGTTAGCCATAGAAGTCAGAGCCGAGCATCTCAAGGTTTACTCTGACTCTCAATTAGTGGTAAACCAAGTCAAAGGTACATACCAAGTGAAAGACCCGAGCATGATCAAGTACGTGGAAAAAGCAAGACAACTCCTGAAGAAGCTCAAATAAGAAGGAGGATAATGGAAAATACTATAAATTCCCAGAAGTGAAAATACAGAAGCTGATCTCTTGGCCAAATCAGCATTAGAAAACAACCAATTATTTAGCAAGCTTAAGTTAACCGAGCAACTTACTAAATCGATCATCGAAGAAACAAAGGTGCTAAACACTCAAGAAGTAGCTGAATGGATGAAGCCAATCATCCAATACCTAGAACAAGGAATTTTTCCAGAAGATAAGCTCAAAGCCCGAAAACTAAAGATCAGAGCTGCACACTACTCTATGTACAATGGGGAACTCTATAGAAGATCTTTGTCTCATCTTTGGTTGAAGTGTGTATCCCCAGAAAAAGGCAATTATGTACTCCGAGAAATCCATGAAGGGCTATATGGAGCTCATGAAGCTCATACTTTGCTAGTCCGGAAAGCATTATTGCAAGGCTACTACTGGCCAAACATGACCAAAGATGCGCTACAGCTTGCTAAAAAATGTTCTAAGTGTCAACGGTTTGCTCGCTTGACTCATAAGCCTTCCAACGCTCAACACCTAATTGGAAGCCCGTGGCCCTTTGTTGTCTGGGGAATGGACATAGGATGTCCATTCCCAGTCTCAACATCCCAGAAGAAATTCTTGATTGTAGCCATTGATCACTTCACCAAGTGGGTAGAGGTGGAAGTAGTCCCAACTATCACAGAAGCTCGGATCCAACACTTCTTTTGGAAAGAAGTAATCTGCAGGTTTGGCATACCCCATACTTTGATCACAGATAATGGAAAGCAGTTTGACAATGAGAAATTTAAGACATTTGCTCATATTTGGGTATCAAGCTCAGATTCACCTCAGTAGCTCATCCACAGACAAATAGACAAACGAAGGTTACAAATCGAATCATCATGCAAGGCTTGAAAAAAAGACTAGACGAGAAGAAAGGGAATTGGGTGGAAGAGCTCAACAACGTCATTTGGGCATACAGAACAACACCCAGAAGTTCAACAGGGGAGACACCCTTCAGACTGACAGATAGAATGGATGTAGTGATACTAGTGGAAATTAGATCACCAAGCTACCGAGTAACTGGAGAATTAGACACAGATATTAATAATCTAAATGCTCGGATATGCTTGGACTTTCTTGAAGAACGAAGGGAACGAGCATCCGTCATTTTAGAAGCCTAAAAATCGAGAATTGCTGGATATCACAACAAGCATATCCAACCCAGACAATTCAAAGTTGGGAATCTAGTACTAAGAAGGGTGGATATTGGCAAAGGAAGCTCTGAAACAGGCAAGCTCAGACCAAACTGGGAAGGATCCTATCAAATTCTTGAGAAAACTACTAAGGGAGTGTATAAAATGAAGGATGCATAAGGGAAAATAGTTGCCCCAATATTGGAACTCAAACAATCTGAGAAAATATTACCAGTAGAAATATTGTAATTAAAAGATGATGAAATAAAATTCCCTTTCATTCATTCTTAAAGTCTTTACATTAATTCAAAAAAAAAGAGAAAAAAAAGGAGAAAAAAGAAGGAATTCATTCAAGCATTTTTCTCAAGATTCCAACAGGGAGCTTTCTGAAGGGGGGAGGTTGACATTCTTGAGCAGTTGACCATCAGAAGAAGCTCTGGTAGTAGTTATATCAGTCATGATAATCGAACTTTCTTTAGTAAGCTTGGGATCTATTGGATACTCAGCTCCGGACTTCCTAGCAGCAACAGCAGCAGCTTTCTTCCTAGCAACATCTAGATTCTTACGTTGCTTAGGAACGAACTTCCTTGCTGCTTCCTCCTTTGCTGCCAACTTAGCCAAGTCATTGAAAGTTAGTTTCTCCGACTCAGAGAAGTCCAGACCGTTGTGTTGAGCAAGTAATACTTTCCGGGATTCAGCCTTGTAAGCATTAACGAATCCCTTTACCATCTTCTGGTAAGATTTCTGTTCATCACTCCGAGCTCACATTTCCTGCTCCACCTTCTTCTTCAGATCCTCCAGCTCAAAGTCCTGCCTCTCTATCCTCTCAGTGAGCTGAGATTGAGAATGCTCAAGTTCTTGGATTTTCTTTTTCCCGGCCTCTATCTCAGACTTGGCCTTGGCTTGTTTGGCTTCAGTGAACTCTAAAGCTTATTTGCCAGCATCCAATCTCTTCTTGTACTCTAAGGTAATGGAGCCCAACTTTTTTTCTTTCAGATTATTCTCACTCTTGAGAAAGAACTAGTTATATTTCCACAACAGCAGTCTTTGAGCCAGCTGAAAAAAAATAAATTTTTCTCAGAATCGTTCCAGTTGACAATGATAAAGCAAGCAAGTTAAAAGACTACCTCCAGAGTCTGAGCAATCAGAGCATTGGGAAGCTCATCTTGATCAACCACCATCCACCGATGAATATCCTTATGAAGATACAGGGACTCGGCATACTAATCCCGGACTTGTACGTTTTGGATACTCGAAGGATTGGTTTTTTGTATTGAAAACAACCTAGGGCTCCTCCTCCCTTTGGGTAAGGTCAGTTTCCTCTAGTTGTTGCTCTTGAGCATCTGTTGGCTCATTATCTGATAAATCCATCCCGTTCGCAAATTTCAAATAGTCAGCCATCTACAAATAAAAGAAAAAACAAAGGTCAGAAAAATACCTTTACAAAGATCATAACATACCATCATTGTCTAATCTGGGTCTGTCCGAGTACTTTCTCAGGACATAGCATCGAGAAAACATTACAGCAGATATGCTCTCCATTATACTTCACTCGTGAAGTTTCTTTATTACATCCTCCTCTTCATCCGAGAATCTTGAGGGTCTCGGCACCCGTTGGCAATCCTCCGCCCATTGGCGCCGGACATCAATGAAGTCCGTTAGATGCTCGATTACAAAGAATCGGTGCCTCCAGTTTTTGGGCAAGTTAGGTAGTTTTACAAAGAGACTGTGTTTGGGCACAATTGATAGAGAGAAGGTCAGTTCTTCCATCTTCTTGGCTAAACTATACCTATACCAGAAATGCCCTAAATCCGGTGATCTATCCATCCTATGCATCAGTTCTATATACCCAGTCAAAATCTAGTAACTGTTGGGATGAAACTGACCAGGGGTGATTAGATAACGGTTCAGAAAAGGTCTAACAAAAGGATCTAGAGGAAATCTCAAACCCCCCCTCCGTTTGATCAGCGTAAACCACTATTTTAGTCATCTCATACATAGGCGTATGAGCCTTAAAATCCCTACCCACAGTATGCAACTTGAACTCCTGGGGAATTTTAAATCGCCTCCTAAACCATTTCAACATACTTCTATCTACCCTAGACTTAACAACCCCAACTTGAAAAATATCAGCCTTATCACAGAAAATAGCAGCACCAACTTAAAATACAACGGCCCCAGCAAAAACAACACCAACAACAACAGCTACAACAACACATACAACATCAACATCATAAGAAACATTCAATTTCACTAAAACAACACTAAAAACATTAAATTTCAGCAACAACAAGGCGGAAAAATTAAGTTACCAAAATTTTTTCATGAAGATGAAGGTCTTGTAATTTCCTTTTATCCTGACAACTTCACTTGTCTCCTCACACAAATTTTAAGGTGTCTTATGTATTGTGTAGTAGTACCGCCCTTAATAAGTGCAAGGTGGTGCTTGCAATGGATATATTCAACTTTTTTGGATTTATTCGGAAGCATCACTACTTTGAATTCAGCCCATATATGCTTCCTTTTCTTTGAAGAATAGGGGTTCTTATCTTCAGTATCTTGAACATTATCGGATTGAGATACACCTTCGTTGGCCAATTCTACAACCTGTGCACCTTCTTCACCTTTATCATTTTCCATCGTTGGACTAGTAAAGTCAAAATAATAAATATAAATAATCAAAATGGATATTGCACCAATGGTACCTTAACTTTGCCATATATTTCACTTTGATACCAAATCTTTAAGTTTTTTCTTTTCAGTTACCCAGGTAGAGAAATAACCATTTTGGCCAACACAAGAGCAGCCTTACTTGCACTATGTCTAACAGAAACAAAAGAAACACAATTAATAGATATTTAATGGTGATTTTATTAAAAGAAGTTTAAAGGAAATTTTATGAGATTATTGTTTTTATTATTTATTTTGGAAATAAATATCTTTTATGTATTAGTATGGAAATAAATTGAATTTTGATGGTTAAATAAATTTTTATGATTTATTTCCTAATTTTAAATAATTACTAGTAATTTTTAGAAAAATATATGAATAATGATTTATTTATTATTTTTTTATGTTAAAATGAGCTTTTGGTTATTTTATTATATAATTGAGCAAATTAAATAATTATTTGTGGTTGATGCTAAGTAAATTATTTAAAGTGGAAAATGGGTTTTATTAATTGAGTTTAATTATAAATTCGGATTTTTATTGCCTATTTTGGAAAATGATAGTGTTTATGTCTTATTTTGTAAATGAAGTATTTGTGGTATTAAATGAGATTCTTATGATTTATTAATGATTTTAAAGAAAATTATATTACAATATTAATATTGTGAATTGTGGTTCTCGGTTGGACAATTTGTGTAGTTCGGGGGCCCAACCCGAGATTTGGAGCTGAGACCGATATTTGAAGTGTTTTCTGTGCAGGAATGGCTCTACTTCGATAGAGAAATGTCTGTTTTACAGAGGAGACTCTGCCGAATTTTTGACAAATTTCTCGTAAAACGCGACATCGGGTAGAGTTTAGTAGAGTTGTCCTTTTATTTGAGTCTTTCCTTAGAAATCTAGAATTTATAGGATTTCCATTTTTATCTCTTTTCTTTAGCTGCGCCCCCAGTCGAGTCTTCAGGTCGAGGTCGGACACGACTTCATAGAGGAGCGTATTCTATCTGTAAGTTCATAACTGAACTGTGTGTTAGGATTTTCATATTAAAATATAAATTTATGGATTATGATAAATAGGAGAATTTAAAGATAGAATTATATTATTTTATTTTATTGAAAAATATTTGAATTTAAATTCTCCTATTACTTCTATGATTACGTGGGCATGATCATATTAAGTTTTCACATGATTAGTTAATTGCTACTTTATTTTATTTTAATTTAGTGTAATCTTCCTTGTTTTATTTATTTTAAATAAATTACGGTAGAACGAGCTACCTGATGGGTTTCATTAGGACCGTGTACGCACCGGTAGGATTGAGAGTGAGTGTTGGTGGTAATTAGGCTCGGTTGATGCTTTGCTCTCGGGCATGATCTTGTGAGGTATGTATAAGGCTCGGTGATGCTTTGCTCTCGGGACCGCCAGTAAATATTGGATTAAGTAAATTGACTGCGATTGGTAACTCGGTGGATGCTTAGCTCTCGGGACCAACAGTCTTTAGATTATAAGAGAGTCGAAAGACTATTAGAATTGATGGACTAGGGTTCTACCTAGCTTTCTTATAAAGATGTTTTGTTGATAAAGATTATTATATTTAAAAAGGTATTTTAAGAATTAAAGTATTAATTTCGG
>CATIWK010402364.1:0-10690 GCA_949634005.1 Mallotus japonicus
ATCTAGAAATTGTATTTGCTCATTCCCTTATTCTTTTGACCATATCTTTCACAGTTTAACCTCTAGAGCAGAGTTCCCTTCGGCAAAAGCTATAATGGATGGTTTTGGAGGTGCAGATCTGACTATTACTAAACTACGACAGAAAATCATGAGATTGATTTATGTGAATTTTGTTACGACTGTCTGAAGTGCAATCTATGGGCAATTTACCAAATTATGGTAAAAATGTAAGAAAATTCCCAATTTATGGTAAATGTCAAAATATTTCCTTCTTGTATGGTACTTTTTGAGAAATATTCTCATGTTGTGGTACTTCCGATGATGTGGAGGGGTGAGAAGAGAGTCCAAGTTATTTCGCCAGTACCACTGGTGAAATATACATTTCGCCAGTGATACTGGCGAAATGAGCATAATTTTTTTTAATAATCATTGCATGCATTTCGCCATTGGAAGAGGCAAAATGCATGAATGCATTTTGCCTCTTCCAATGGCGAAATGCACGCAATCGTTATTAAAAAAAAATTATGTTCATTTCACCAGTAAATATATATTTCACCAATGGTACTGACGAAATAATTTGTAATCCCTTCTCTCCTCTTCCACATCATTAGAAAGTACCACAAGATGAGAATATTTTTCAAAAAGTACCATATAAGAAGGAAATATTTTGACATTTACCATAAATTGGGAATTTTCTTACTTTTTTACTATAATTTGGTAAATTGCCCTTGAAAGTTAATCGGATCCTAAGGGAAACTCGTAATTTGTGTCCACATGTGCACCTTCTTAGTCGGACAATGATGGTCAACACCTTGTCCTTTTCCTTACTGTTATTACTACAAGCATCACTCAGTTTATTAATATCTAATTGACCAAATAATGACCAATTTAATAGTTGCATTAGGTGCCAACTAACCAAAATTTAATCTTGTTCAAGCACATGGTATTAGGCAGAGTGTTGTGGTGACTTCTCCTTCTTCTTCTCCTTCTCCTCTTCATAGGCAGATAAAGAATTCAAGAAGAAGACTACTGTAGGCAAAGGGGCTAGCGATGGGGAAGATATGCTGCGGCGAGTCGGATGATGGTGGTTTGGATCTTACTGGAGTTTTGATAGTGATCGTCCTAGCTCTTGTCATCATGGCCATCTGCACCCCCCCGCAGGGGCGCAGGGTTTATGTTTATCGCTGTTGCTGACAGAATCCTTCAAACATGTGGTTTTTTTCCTTCATCTAGTTATGATTTATGGGGGGAGGCAAGCAAGAGTGGGAAATAACTATATTGTTTGAAAATTGTCTTGTTTTTGGTATTTAGAGATGAAAATGATTAATAATTGATGTTTGTGTTATTGCTTAAAAATTCTTCTCAACTTCATTCTTGGTCTGCTGAGTTGACTTTTCCTTCATTTTGAACTTAAGCTTCAATTCAATTAGATTTTTTGCTTTGAAGATGTTAGTACCAAGTGACTAACCTAGATTCCTGAAAATTTCTACAAACTATGAGAACAAGATTATGTTACCTGAAGCATACAGATATATCAATTGTTCAATTTCAATATTATGATTTGAGAAACAGAATCACAATAAATACAGACCATAAGTAAGAGATATGCAGGTTTTTGAAATTTTTCCAGAATAGATCCGCTTCAAGCCTTCAATCCCTTATCCAAAAAGAGCAAAACAAATATGTCAACTTTCATAAATATCATCAGTTACAAAGACGCAGGAAAATGCACCACGCATTAGGTCTACTGTAGCTGCATTCCTAATCTTACCTCTGGGAGCTAGAAGTTGTTGCATTTGAATTGGAGATCTCAACATCTAAGGCCTCATGAATGGCACCATGGTCAAGGACTCTTAAGTATATCCTCCCCTTTGTTTGTTGTGAGTTCTGCCAGGGATACCCTACGAGAATGAGGCTCTTGTCTCATGTGGAATCCAAAAAACCATCCCAAATTTTCCACCATTTCACCCATACTTGCCGCTCTGAAATTTCGCAACTTACAAGCTCATTTCCTAACATGCTCAGCCTGTCCATTATAACATTTTTACATATCAGACACCGAGCACATACAAGAACAGCATATGGTTGGAAAAGAGCTTAGACTAGTAGGAGATTCCGCTATCTATAATCGAACATATATCTGAGGCTAGTCTTTTATTAGATCGACTGTTTGACACACATACTCGCATAGGTTCTAACATATGTGGATGAACAATCAGCCAACCTGCTTCTGCTGCATATGCTTTAGCTAAAGCTAGTCTTTGTTTGAGCGTTTCTTTGGCCAACGTTCTAAATCATCGCAATACTGACTAATATTAAACAATGGCCTAAATGGTCTGTGCTGGTTGTTTGCTTAAAGGTGTAGCATTTAAAAAGCATGGACCTAGAACTAGAGAGTGATATCTTGAGCAGTCGAACCAAAGTCGATCAAACTCATGTTCAAGCAAGGTTTCGAAAAATAAAAGAAATCGCTTGTTTGTCAGCTTGAGCTAAAAGATCAAGAATTTTAGACATACTTTTAGCAATATCACTGCCTCTCAAATCATTGCAGAGCTTTACATTGAACTCTTCTAAGAGTGCCATTAAAAGGCCTTACATCAAATCATTCTTCATAGCAAAAAGACCAAAAGATGGTCACAAATGTGGAGAATAAGGTTTGCCTACCAAAACACTAAAACATGCCATGAATTGCATCTCACATCCATCTAAAGAGAAAAACAAATAATTCTGAAAGAAACAACATAAAGACCAAAGAAGAGGATCTTACCTGACTTTAAGACCAAAAACACAGTAGTGCAAATAAACTTGTTATTTCTACTCGCACTGAATATGTCACGACGTTGTCTGTTTGGATTAAAATCCAACGGTTTAGAAGGCAAGTGCAAGAGTTAGAACATGATCTGCTATGTAGCTGATTTAAAGAACCTAAGCAAACAAGAGCAGGGCAAATTGAATAAATTCAAGACACATGAAAGTAGTTAATATACACACCTAGCGTTTTATTTAATATATACATGAATAGATCATTGCTGTAATCTTTTTACATGAATTGGTACATCTAATTCCCACCATAAAATGGCTAGGAAATGGCACCTCAAATAAGCACCCAAAGGGCCTCCTCTTCTATGGCAGTTGCAAGATGCATCATAAGGAGGACTGCAATTTCTGCATCTCTAATTTTATATCTGGGAAGAGCTCTGATAAGGCCATGGAGTAGATGTTGCGTTTGAAATGCATATATGAACACGTAAGACTTCATGAATGGCACCTCGGCGAAGGACCCCCAGAACATCCTCCCCTTTGTTTGTCAACAGCTCTCCCAGAGATACCTTACGAGAATGAGATTCATCCCTCCTCCGGAATCCATAAAACCATCTGCCAAGCTTGCACCATTTTACACAGACTTGCCGCTCTGAAATTTTGCAACTCAGGATTGCATCAATGAGACACTCAGCCTGCCAATCATTGTATTTAGATATCAGATAAGAAGCATGTATAAGAGCAGCATATCGTAGCAAAAAGTTGTGGACCGTGTATAGGAGAATCTAGCGATAATGAAATGGATGTATGGATGTATGAGTGCTACTCTTCACAGATTGATGTCTACATAACTAGATTATCAATAAGCAATCAGCCCACCCTGCTTTTGCTGTTTATGTTAATTACTGCCTTAATTAAAGGTTGCCCTTTGTCAAGTGCCTCTTTGTCCAAATAATTAAAACAACACAGTTCTGACTGATGTTAAACAGTTACTTAAATGACCTGGATGTTAAACAGTAGCCAAAATTATCTGTGATATTTGTTGCTGAAAAGTGAAAGAGTTTATGAAGCTTGTGAACTAGAACTTGCAAGTGATTCTTTAGCTGGTGTGTGAAATTGATCAAATACATATTCAAGCTAGGTGACAGAATTATCAATTCATCAACATTTGTTTCCTCTCAAATCTTTATAAAACTCTACGAAGTTTTAGAATAATCTTTATAGAACTCTACAAATTTTCAGAATAATAGAATAATAGCTAGAGTACAAAATCCTTAATTATTCTAAGAGTGTAACACAAAAGGCTTCAAATTCACTGTCATCTTTTACGGTAAACAGCTGATCACGAATAAACAGTAAGGCTTGAAAAGCATTGTACATGCAACAAGTCCCTTTCCACATACATATGAACAAAAGGATAGAACAAATGGAACAACCAAATTCCAGTAAACAATGGAAAGACAAGTATACCGGCACTTCAAGGCAGAAAATGCAGTAGTGCAAGCCAACTAAGTTGAGCAGAACATTCAGATTGGCTTGAAAAGGAACATCTGAATATCTCTAAAAGAAAGCTGCATTGAATTCAAATTTTCAATTGCACTATAATACTCCCCAACCTCAAGTGACTCAGATAGAGAACACTGCTTCACAAACTCAATCACAGTGGCAGCTTTAACCTCCATCTCTTTATGCATTCTTATGTATATATCCCTCCAGCTCTAATACATTAAAAAACATCAAGTTAGTAAACGAACTATCAATGCCCAATAATTTGTCTGTGTTTGATGCACAAGAAACTAGCAGTAACATTGAAAAGCTAACAACTTTCTTCAAAAAATCCAGATAAGATTAAAGAAGAGAGCAAATAAAGAAGAAACAACAAGTGGGTCTGTTTCATTTCAACATAAATTGATTGCAAGAAACAAAAGAAAGGACCTTGACTTCAGGATTGGAAGAATTGTTGAGAAAAGGAAGTGATGAAGGCCATCTTTCTTTGGTCAGAGACTCCCATACGCAATCTGACCTGCATACTTCCCTCCAAAAACGAGAGCAACTGCCTAATGCACACACATCTAATACCTTCAAGAAACACAATTGATTGGAAGCATTACAAATCATCAGCAATTTATACAAATAGACAAGAAACAAAAGCATAAATAATAGAGAAGAATTATAACAGGAACCTCAAGAGATAAGGCGATCTTAAGGGCAATATCCAGAGGAACAGAATCCTGTATATCACTCTCTGCTTGTTTCATCTCTTGTTGAGTTTTTGCAGTTGAAAAAAAAATGATCAGCTGACATTAGTTTCGTGAATTTGTTTTCAGATATGTCAAAACACTGGAAGAAGTCCAAATTTAAACGACACATCGTTTAAAGTGTTCTCTTTTCTTCTATTTCTGCAAACGACACCAACATAAAACCCCAATATGAATGCCACTCCCCACTACGCTACATACGACGGGGAGTAGATTGACAAATTGTCAAAACACAAAGGACTGTTCTGATATTTACCACGCAATCTCAAAGGTAATATCCACCTATCGTTTTTAGATTCTGCAGCTGCTCTGATATATATATATATTTGTAGCCATTAAACAACCACCATGAAATCTATGTTTGAATATCTGTCTCACATTTTGTTTCATCTTGATTTTGCTTTCACTAGCCAATATTACTTTTTACACTTTCTTGATTATTCCTTGATCGAAAAGTTCTCATTTTCGTGTTTCTTGAACGAAGCAAGAAACAATAAGAAGAAAAAACAATGTCACTGTGTTTCTCCGCAAATGTGTTTAGTCTCAATTCACCAAATTTTCAGAGCTACAAAACTAAATTCTCTTCTCAATTCATCAATCAAATCCAGGTAAACTCTCTTTCTTGTTCTCCATCACCATTTTCTTTAAATTCATCACAGCACTTTAAGTTTACTGGAAAAGGAATCAACCACATTACTGCTTCAGCAACAGCTGTTGAGTCGACTAAATCTTCATTTAGAACCAAGAATCCAAAAGACGTTAATATTTTGGTTGTGGGTTCAACTGGGTATATTGGAAAGTTTGTAGTTAAAGAGTTGGTCAATAGAGGGTTTAATGTTATAGCCATTGCTAGAGAAAGGAGTGGAATTAGAGGTAAAAATAGTAAAAAAGAGACTTTGAATCAATTAAAAGGAGCAAATATTTGCTTCTCAGATGTGACTAATTTGGCTACTTTAGAGAAATCATTGTTTGATTATGGTGTTTCAATTGATGTTGTTGTGTCATGCCTTGCTAGTCGTACTGGTGGTGTTAAAGATTCATGGAAGATTGATTATGAGGCAACAAAGAATAGTCTTGTTGCTGGAAGAAAATTAGGGGCTCAACATTTCGTATTGCTGTCTGCAATATGTGTACAAAAGCCCCTTCTTGAATTTCAGCGAGCTAAGCTGAAATTTGAGGCTGAATTGATGAAAGAATATGAAGTTGATAATGGTTTTAGTTATAGCATTGTGAGGCCAACGGCTTTCTTTAAGAGCTTAGGAGGTCAAGTTGAGTTGGTTAGAGATGGGAAGCCTTATGTGATGTTTGGCGATGGGACGTTATGCGCCTGTAAGCCAATTAGCGAGCCAGATTTGGCTTCATTTATAGCAGATTGTGTGTTGAGTGAGGATAAAGTGAATCAGATTTTGCCGGTTGGAGGTCCGGGCAAGGCATTGACACCATTAGAGCAAGGAGAAATGCTGTTTAAACTACTGGGAAAAGAACCAAAGTTCCTGAAAGTGCCAATAGGGATAATGGATTTTGCTATTGGAGTACTTGATTTTCTTGTTAAGATCTTTCCTTCAATGGAAGATGCAGCTGAATTCGGCAAAATCGGAAGGTATTATGCAGCTGAGAGCATGCTGGTTCTTGATCCAGAGACAGGTGATTATAGTGCTGAGCAAACACCAAGCTATGGGAAGGATACATTGGAAGAATTCTTTGAAAGAGTGTTGAGGGAAGGAATGGCTGGTCAAGAACTAGGTGAACAAACAATCTTTTGAAATTGGTATTTTAAAAAACTTAAATGCTAAATAGAGTTGACAAATTTTGTAATACAGCCTTCGTAAATGTATGCAATTTGCTTTCTCACCGGATGAAATGTGAGTGAAAATGTTTTGTAAAGATTATTCTTGCCATCAGGAATGTTACAAACTCTTAAAAAGGAAATTACTTCTGTTGCATCTCGATTGCATAATCAATTGACTTGTGATATGGCTAAGTCTCGATTTAGTTGAGTTCGTGTCATGACATTCAATTTGTATTTATCCAAGTTGTTTTATGCTCTGATGTGTTTATGTAACCATGCTGTGCATCCAGATTTGTATGTGAGATTTGTTTCCATATTTTTGTGTTCACTGATTGGCTTTGAAAGGTCCTCGAGTGACAGACTTGAACTCAATGTTCCTTGTTTTGCTTTAAAATTTTATAGATGGAATGTGAAAAATCTGTCTTAATTGCTTGGCTTGGCTTAATGCTGTTTGCATCCTTTAAACTAACATTTTGGCACCAGCAAGTGGGGCTATATATATATATATGTGGTTTTGACACAGACTGGTTCATTTCATACACGAAACTCATATATACTGATTGTGCTGGAGGTGACTGTCAACAATGAAAGAGCTAGATTGTGCGAGAAGTTGAATGGAATTAATAAACAAATACAGCAAATTTAACTCCTAGGAACAGAATGAATTACACTTTACAAGCTAGGCCTGTATGTACACAGAACACACATGATAACACTACTTGAAAGCTTCAACATTTCACACAGAGTTACAATTCTTCGTCATTTTCTAGTGGCAACAAACAATTTAGAATTCTGATACTCTAAGCACGGATACGACTGTAAAGGGAGCAAACTGAAAGCATAATGAGCAAGACAAGCACAATTGAAGCAGCCAATGAGATCCCAACGGCGCTTCCCACATGTCTGCAGAATGTATCATAAATATTGCACACCTTTGTCCAATTTGTATGTTTATTGCCCTTCAGACCAATGTATGCAACTCCTCCTGCTGCACCGGTGGCCGCGGCTACTATCCCCAGTATCAACTGCATTTCGCATCATTTTTTTTTTCCCCAAAAAGTTAGTATCTTTTGGCAATGCGGAAAATCTAGTGCGCTCAGGATTTTTTTTTTTCACCGAATAAAAATGGAAACAGGAAAATTTGTAGAAAGCTTACCGTGTCAAAAAGTGCATAATGGAACAAGAACTTTGTTGCATAAGTTGGCTTAGCAATGACCCCAAGAGATGAAAGGGTTGTGATGATACTGTATAAGCAAGCTACTGATAATGCTGCAACAAAGTATCTGCACAGTAATTACATATGAGTTATATGTGAATACCTTCATTTATGTCTTCTATTTTCTTAGGTAAATAAGATTTTTTTTATTTTTTTATTTTTGAGAGAGTTAGGTAAATAAGATTTTTTAAAGCGAACTTGAAGGGTTGATTTAGGATTGAATATGGACAGCAATTGTTCATCCAATTAATGACATTTTCATTTATTTATGTTCAAATGAAGTCAAATGAAGGTCTGAGTGGCAAGCCTTCTGCCTAAGAAGGCACCGGTGGCGGCTCGAACCGCACCGGCCCCCTCCCCCAACTGAAAAAAAAAAAAAAAACTTCTTTAATGTCTACTACGACATTTGCATGTGTACAGGGGTCCATATGCAGCTGTCTAGTCTCAATTAATCCTGGATATAAACTGACAAATATTTTCTATGTTTTGAGTTACAAAATAATTTAAATGAAATGAGAAAAAAGTATAAATTTTATATTAACTCTACCTTTTCCAATTTCATAATTTTTTTTTTACCATTTTATGCTTATATTTTTTAAGACATATTCATATGAATTTATATTCACAAATGAAAAAATTCACGATGATATAATTCATATGAATTATGTAGTCAATTATAAACCCATTTAAATGTAAATTTCACTTGGCTAATACATCTATAAATCATTCTTAAATGACATGGAATTTAAAAAGTCCGAGTTGTTTGATCTACTAATCAATCTCTTTTATTTCAACAATTAACCTAAATGGTTAAATCTTATGACTGAAAATGAGAAAGTAAGGGAAAGTTGGGGGACCGAATCCTATTTTCAACCAAATATTTTGGTCCCATAAGATAATAGTTTACCATCCATTTTAGGTAGACTAGACCCTACTAATCAATTACCCCTTACACGCATGTAGTGGGGAAATCGATATTGAGTCCCAATTTTTTCTCCCCACCTCCCGTTGTAATCGGAAAAAAAAAAAAAGAAAAATAATTTTAACTTTTAAAAAAAAAGTTTGAATGTTTGCTGCATAATAATTGATAAGGTTCCACAACCAAACTTCTTAATTATAATTGATCTATATATACCAACTTCTTCATGTTCTCATAACCACTAGTTAATTAGTTGAATTGATTAACAACTGTATTTATCAGCACTAAAAGAGTTTATATATATATATACACACTTATATCACTTATAAATCATGTTCTAATTAATTATCAACTCATGAAGAGCTTTAATGCATGCATTAATAGCTATCTATATATAGCCAAGAATATCCCATGCAGATAGTTTGCTAACTATACATATGTAGACAAAAAAATATATTTTGAAAATTATTACTCACATGAAGGCTGGGGAGTGACTAAATTTGGCTGTAATAGGAAATAATCCAGCCATTCCAGGCACTGGAGATAACTCTGTTTGCTTGGCAGTGGACATGACAATAACAGCAGTTAGGGTAGTTGCAAACAGAAAAACCCTAAGACCAACATCAACAGCGAAGTAGTCACGGCGTGGAGGAGGAGCTGCCCTGGTGACTTCTGGGTCCGGCTTATCGGTGGAGGCCATGAGAATTTTACTTAAGTTTTTGCTAAATTTGCTAAAATGAAGCAAGAAGTTGGTAGTTGATGCTATATAGAGAGCAAATGGTATATATATAGATAGATAAAATTATGTATGCATGTGTAATAATGTATATTTATATTATTTGATGCTCCAATTAAAAATATATATAAAAACAAGTAGTCGCCAAGTAATTGAAATTAATAAAAAAATTTATAACTTTGGAGTTCCCTGCACGTCATTGATTTAATTAGATATTGATTAATTGAATTTCTGTGTTGTAACTTGTAGGTAGCTAGCTTGTTCAAGATTTGATATTTGATATTATCAAGCTTTGAAAAATCTTGCATATTTATTTACAGGTAATATATATCTGATTTTTTTTTTCATGAATTCAATCATGAGATCAGGTATTTCGTGACATCTTCACCATCATGTCAATAATATAAAAATATATATATATAATCTCTGCATAAACATTTTTTTTAATGTGAATGGCTATATATATATATATATAGTTTGGTTGTTCATAATGATTTGATATCTTAATGAATTATTATTAAAGAATTATTATTATATTTAGAAACAAAGAACCACTAACTTTTATTCTGGCAAAAAAAAATTATTATATTTAGGATTCTAATTTAGTTTGATTGTAAAAAAGAAAGCAAGATTTTGACACCTTGTTGCTTAATAATTGTGAACATGATTGTTGCAAGTTGTCATTCTATATTTATATATTCTGGCCATTTCTGCTCCTAAAAGTTTAACTTTCAGAATGACATATTATTGAAAAGTTTTTTTCATGCCATTGCTGTCCCGATGTCCAAAACTTCTTTTCCTTAATTTCCGCACCATTTGATGGCATTGGCAAGATTTTATTTATTTATTTATTTATTTTTGAATAAAGTCTGTGCTCTCGAAGCTACAGTTGTTCTGTCTGTGCTCTCGAAGCTACAGTTGTTCTGGTGCCGTTCTCGGCTTACCTGTTATTGCCTTCAGTGGTATCTGGTGCTATCTTTGATAGCTTTTGATCGCGTTTTCTTCCAACCAG